>OAMR01000299.1:1210354-1233432 GCA_900205405.1 Echinochloa crus-galli
TCCATAGCGCCCCTGAGAGATTGGTTGGGAGAGAAACTAATGTTGAAACAAAACAAATTGCCAAGAACACGAACCGTCGTGAATCTGTCTGAACCTAAATTATATATGTATACAGATACAGATAGGCCACCTGTTATATATGGCAGATATACGGCAAAGTTTATATGGCAGATATATGGCAAAGTGAAGGAAAATGTCCGATTGATGTTCCATGAACAGAGAGGTACTCTAGTTTGGTGAGAACAATTGTGAGGCTTTTTTGGTGGGGGTGTAAGGACACTCGTTTTAACGCACACTGTTCCTTTCTGCTCCACCATTTCTTAGGTTTGTTGAATTTCTGATTCACCAATTACTATCTATCTAATGTTTCATGGCACTGCCATACAATAAAGACCCATGTTGACCTGACAAAACCACACTTCGTAAAGCCTGAACACAAGATAGGCAACGGAGCAATCTTTTCGTGGTCACCCTGTAGAGCAATCTCGCACGGCTGATTTACCATCGCGAAACGTATCCGGTCGCGTATGTCGCGGCAGCATGACAGCATCCATCCCCATGTGCACGAAGTTACAGTCCACTGTCGCAGTGGATTGGCCCGGCCGCTATCCGGGAAAAAAAGAGCACATGTGAAAGTTAGTACACCTACCGGGGCGAGCGCCGGGCCAAAAAAGTACACCGGGCAGGGCACGCACGACGAGCGCACGAGAACGCCCTCCTCGCGGCGGCGCGCCGTCGGTGGAGAAGGCCACCAAACCAAACCGAGCCCACTGCCGTTTTTTACCGCGCTGTCCCACGGTGAAACGAGCGCCACTCCATGATTCCAAATTTCCACCCACCATTACTGCCACGGGTACCAGAAACGGCAACGCTTAAACGAAAACAAAGGACCGAGCCCAGCAAGTCAGTGCTAAACTTTCCTTAAATAGGTATGTACAGCTAGCCGGACCAGTGCTCCCCCTCCTTTGCTACCGCTAGCCACCTCTAGGCTCTGGCGCTGCAGCCTCTACGCAGCTGTAGCGTCACGATCCGCCGGGTCAGCACGACGGGGCCTCGTTGAGGTCGAACGGGAGGCTGCCCCGCCGCGTTTGGCCCGTGCCGAGCTTTAGCGCGGTTGACGGCACCGCGGCCGCCGGCTCCGTCGCGGCCAGGGGTAGTGCGGCCACGGGCGGGGGCTGCAAGTAGACGAAATGCCACGGAGAAGAACGGTCGAGGTCGTTGCCGCCGAACGGGACGGCCTGGTGCGGGGGATGATGGCGAGGGTGCGGCGACGCTAAGTGGATGTGCTGCTGGCGGTGGTGGTGGCCGCCGGCGGCGACGACGTGGTCGGGGAAGTTGGTCTTGGCCTTGGCGCCGCGGAGGGTGCGCGCGGCGCGGTCGTACGCGAGGGCGGCCTCCACGGGGGTGTCGAACGTGCCCAGCCACACCCGCGTCTTCTTCCACGGGTCGCGGATCTCGGCCGCGTACCGGCCCCACGGCCGCTTCCTCACGCCCCTGTAGTGCGCGTCGCCTCCCCCTCCACCTTCACTCGCCACGCCGCTGCCGGCTCCTCCATGGCTCAGCACTGCCCTTAGCGTCGGATCCATCCGGGCTCTCGATGGCACCGAGGGTAGGGTTTGTTGGGTGCGGCGACGTGCGGGGTGTTTGGTCCGCTCGGGGGTGTCTGTCGTCTGTCTTTGCCACAACGCCAAGGCCGAAGGGAAAGTCAGGTGACGGGGGCCTTTTGTGGGCGATGGATAGAACTCGGCTGCGATCCTGGCGTCGTGAAATGGGGGCGGGTCGTAACCGTGGAGAAAGGATTTTCGGGTTGGGGTCTGCGGCGCTGGCCGTTAGCCAGGGGAAGCTCGGCACAGCGCCGCCGCGAGATTTGACCTGTCGCCGGGGACCACTGGTCCTGCCACCACCACCAGTAACGCTGTGCTGTGCGCACACCGCCTCCATTCCCATGTGAACTCGCGCGCGCGCCCAGCTTGACGGCAGCTCTGTACTACGGAGTATACTGCTCCCTCCCGGTAGATAACCACTTCTAGGATTTAAATTTTGTGTTAAAATGTAAGCATTACAATAGATAAGACAAAACTAAATAGGTTGGTGTGGTAGGTGGAGAGTTAGTGGGCAGTGTAAAATGAAGGGTATAGAGGTATTTTAACCGTTCTGTTATTTTTTATTTTTTAGATTTGAATGGTTGCAATACTCGTACTTATATTATGGGAGGGAGGGAGTACCGACGAGTGACGAGTAGTCCTCGCACGACCACGCCCGCGCGCTCTGCAGTCTCCACCATCTCCAGAGTCCACAGGCCTGTCCCGGCAATTTCTTCGTTCCCATCCACACAGGGCACAGCTGCCACTGGGCGCTGGTGCGTGCGAGCGGCGCCGAACGGAGCAGCAACTTTTCCACGCCGAGGGGTCCCACTAGTCAGCGAAACCTGCATGCATGCACATCCCTGCCTTTTGCTTTCCCTCGGACTGTTTTGTCGTCTACTCGCCGCGAGCAATAAAGGGTGGCGGTGACGGGACCGGGCGGACGTGCACACGCGAACGGACGATGACCGGTAGGACCACAACGAAACCGTCCCTCCCTGTCAGCTAGACCGTCATGGGTCAGGAGGACGACGCGTGAGCACGACTGGCCCACCGCGACGTGTCAAGGGTCGGTTCGCCGCGGGTTCACGTGGACGTGGGCGGGGCGGCAGGGGTGGGTGGGAGAAGGGACCCGGCGGCGGGCGGGTGTGCCGGTGTGGCGCACCGCGCATCAAAGGGGAAGAGGGGCCCACGGCGGCGACGGACGGAAAGTGCCCGGAGCAGTAGTGGGTACGTGCAGCGAACGGCGTTTCGCCGAGGCGGGATGCGGCCATGGTAAGCGGCCGCTTTGCTATGGATGTTGACGTCTTGCTCCTTTCCCGAGTCGCGCGGCCATGGATCTGCCGTGCAAACCAGGCAACCAAGGGCAGGTGAGCGCATCTACTGTTCGGAACATTTCGGTTACTAGGGGGCAAAGAGACTCGTCAAAATGTAGTGGGACTTTGGGAGGGTTTGAGCGCACTTATCACAAGCACATACTGACCGCGATGAACCTTTACTCCACTGCTACTCTCTCTGCTTTAGATTACAATCTATTTTATTTTTTCTATTACCTACATTTTTTACTATATATCTAAATATAAAAATCTGTATCTAAAAATATAAAATTGATATATAATTTAGGATAGAGGAAGTAGTTAGTAAAAAAACCACCATACATTCTTCGAACAAAGAAAAACAAAATAACCAAAGACATTCACATATGTATTCTATGGGTACGGTATCACTCTTGTATCACGACCCTTTCAAAGACTTGGTTTCTTTCTTCTACCTGGATTCGTCACTCTGTCCTCTAGTCTCGCTCTCCTTAGGGCAAATGCACTAGCATTAATTAATAGGTGGTTTTTAATATTGACACGTAATTTAATACGACTTATCAAACAATATATACAATAAGTTATTATTTTGGTTGTCTCCAAGTAATCAATATCTCTAAATTTGTGGATGAAAAAAGAAATATTATGACTTGTTTGGCAACAACAACTCTAGAATGGTGAGCAGTTGTTTCGTTATGCTAAAATTGGACTCATGAGGCAGTTATTTTGAGAAACTACGATCTCCTTCTATTACCTCGGCCTCTTTTCGTCAAATTAGCAAAAATAGAGAACAACAATATAAGAGATGATCTATCACACCCCCATATTTTACTCCCTCCATATATAAAAAAGGAAGACGTTTAGGACAGGAGTACGCGTACCAATGAGTGAGTAAGTCTGTAGAGTTTTTCCTGTTTGCCCCTATTAAATAGGGTCGGGGGCACTCTTAGACCACATGTAATTGCAGCTTGAACTGGTTAGCACAACAATCCCCAAGGCAACAGGCTGTAGGTTTGACTCTTGGCGATCTCGATTTTTTGTTGTTCCCGTATTTTTTACTGTTTGCATGCATAGAGAGACAAAGCGGAGAGGTCGGCGTGCAGGAGTGACAATGCGCGACAAAGCGGAGAGGTCGGCGTGCAGAAGTGACAATGCACGACAAAGGGGAGAGGCCGGCGTGGTTCTTTGCGCAATCGAACGAACGCCAGAAAGTCTTACTTTTCAGATATGGACTTATTTGCCCTCATAAGGCGCAAATTATAAGTTTTTTCATCCGTGAAACCTCCATCATTCGTTCCGCAAATTGGTTGATGGATTGCAGTGTTTTAAGGCCTTGTATTTTTGCTTATTATTTACTTGTGCCATATTAGTATTCACTTTTAACTTTCATCAGGGTGCATGATCATTTATTTTATGAAATTGTAAATATAAAAATAACTAATGCTTAAAGTATCTTTGAAGATAAAATAAATCATAAATAAAATGAAGTAATGCTTGCATATTTTTAATAAAAATAATCAAATATTATAAAAATTAGCTAATTAATAATTTAAATCAAAGGTAGTAGACTGTAGTATTGTATTGCACGTGGTAGACAAAGTGGGTGAAAAAGAGTAATTTGTCAATTATAGATATTAATTCCTCTTTTGGGAACTCAATTTCCATTAAGCCCTTAATTGGTTGCACATATCTTTTTTGACCAAAGTCGGGAAGGAAAGCCCCTACCTATTTTTTGTATATTTTTTACTCTAAACCCAACTAATTCGCTCCCACGGGGAGTCGAACCCGGGTCTGCTAGGTCTACTCAGGTACTCTAACCACTAGGTTAGAGGCCCTTTCACGTTAGTTGCACATATTATATATATTTTTTTACAAAAGGATATTATATACGCGGACGCTCACGTACATTAACACTCACGCAATGAATACACGCACAAAAACTCAAACCTTGTAAGCATCTTTCCGAAATTTGGTCAACTGATTACTTGAGATTTATGGAGTTAAGGACTTGTTGTCAACAAAGACGCCGCCTACGAGTGAAAATATCGTCGGTTAATTCTTGGACTCACATTTGGATGAGCAAGTTCTATAGTATTTAACTCAGCAACCGATACTCTCTACAATTTGTGTTTGCAGATTATTCGATTAAGGACGTAATGAGAATTGAGTAACAGAAAATCAGAAATTCTGATTGCCATTTACAAAATTAATTCGATTTTTTACTTAAAATTAATGTGTTTGTCAAGCTGATATTTTGTATTTACAGTATCTATGGTCCCACTGCATCATTTGTTATCATCACCACTTCACATATAAAGCCTTGTTTAGATCCCAAATTCTACTCCCAAATTTACTATGCAAAAAGAAGAAAATGTCATAACATGCATGAAGTGCTAAATGTAGATAAAATCAAAAACTAATAACACAGTTTTGTTTTGCTCTGGGAGACGAACATTTTGAGCCTAATTAATCAATTTTTGGACAATTTTTTACAAATACAAACGAAATGCTACAGTGACGCAATGATTACCAAGAGACATCATACTCCCAAATCCACCTCGCAAATTCATCATCTAAACAAGGGGGTGTTTAGTTCCTGGAAAAAGGTAAAAAGTGGAGTGAAAAAATCGCATCGGACACTGTAACACTTTTCGTTTGTTTATGGTAAACATTGTCCTACTATGACCTAACTAGGCTTAAAAGATTTGTCTCGTCGTGTACATTAAAACCATGTAGCTAGTTTTTTTATTTACCTACGTTTAGTACTCCATGCATGAGGAGAAAGATCTGATGTGATAGATGAATAGTGAAGTTTGGAGAGAGAATTTTTAAAAGTTTAATGATGTTACCGGGACGCAAACCGATATTGTCGTGAGGGATCACACAGATCGTGCAAACCGATGTCGGAAAGCGACACCGTCGGCAGACGGGGCCAGATGGCCATATCACTGTGCCCGGGGGCGTACGGGTGAGGGCGTGAAGGCCAGGACGATACCGTCCGCATCTCCTCATTTTCCGCTGCCCATCCGTCCGTCCAGCGGTCACCCGACATGACTCCGCGCCGCTGGCACAGCCTGACCTGCCATGCCGTAGCCCCCCAGACCAGGGCACTGCACCTCGTCACGTGCCGCACCGTGCGCGCCGTGATGTCATCTGACCACAAAGCCCCCGCTTCTGGTGGCACGGCACGCACCCGCCCGCACCGTTTGAAAAGCCGGCTCCGCCGTATTCTGTGCCGAGCGGCGCCTGCCACGCACCGTGCCCGCCTTTGCCCCGCGCCGCAGGGCAGGACCGGACGAAAGGCGCCGCGGCACGGAGAACCAAAATTAAAGTCGAGCTGCCGGGCAGGGCCGGCTATGCTATCCACAGTCCAGCGCCGCAGGCCGCAGCGGCGCCGTGCGGCGGGGGCGGCAACGAATCTAATCGAAGGGAGCGGCGTGCGGCGGGCGGGCGCTCGGTGTCCTGTCCCGCAAAGCGCGGATGGGGACGGGTGAGGAGGAGACGTCCGCCTTGGGCCGGGCGCGAGTCAGTCGCCCCTGTGGGGTCCCGGCGGCGGGGCGGGCGCAGAGAAGCGAGAGATGCCGTGTCGCCGTGATGGGAGCAGCGCGGCCCGTGCCGCACGTGGTGCGAAATTCGGGGGCCAGCGACGCCGCCGACGGTTTTTGACCGGATGCGTGCCCGAGGCGGCGTCACTGCGTCAGGATCTGGCCTGGTGCTCTGCTTGCTTGCGACGCGTATACGTATCTCCGTCTCCAATCTCCATTGCCTCAAAGTTAGACCCAGATGCTCCTCCTCCTGCGGTGTCGTCGTCGCTGCTGTCTACGTCATCACATGGCGAAGTAAGACGGCAGCTGATATGCTTAGGATCCGAGCTAGCTTCTCCAACCACCGGTTCCAGTTTAGAGATTGAGGAAATGATCCGGTACTTCTCTTAGTTCCGACCAACCTTTTTTTAAAAAAGAGTTTCTAATCACAACCCTATAAATTGATTCGTGGATAGAAACTGAAGAGATCATGGCTTGTGGCGCTGGGAGCCGCGTCAAGGCATTTCTGGATGTTGTTAGCCTGGATTGGTGGACAAAGGAATGCGATTATGCGAATGATGGCGTGCTCTCGCGGCAGCGTGGTGTGCTTCGTCTTAACGCTGGGGCGATGAGTGGCCATGCTCCACGTGCTCTCGTTCCGGAAAGGGCGCGCCGATTCGGAGCGGCACCGCGAAGAGATTCCCCCCTACCTCCACTACCCGCGCAAGCAAAGATAGGTTCGCCCCGATCCGTTGCGTCAGATCCCCCACAGCTTGGGTGGTGTCTGTTTGATCGAACGGCGAGGCGAACGAACGTGTGCTTGAGCCGGTCCCCACCGAGGCGCCGTGATCGACGGGGATGTTCTGTGAGCGGAGAGCGATGCATGGTACTGTGCGGTACGGACGTCAAGACTCGCCACAGTGCATGCACACTGTTTAGGTCCTGCGATCGCCAAGCGTCCATGACACATCGCCGTCTAGGCTGATTTAATTTAATTCGGTAGCCCTACTTGCCGCTCGTAGTGTTTGACCGATCTAATCTGTACGGAGTATAGCACTGATGACCCAGCGCCTGCACGTCAGCCATATTTGCAGATCTCAACGAGGCCGGTATGTTTTGACAGTGTCAAGATCATTTTTACTTTCCCTAAACATTTCACCCCACAAGTCTTCGCGTATAGCAAGTGGCAACCAGCTAGTGTGCCACAGCACCCTAGCAACAGGGGATCACGGCATGAGTGCTGCGCCCATAAAGCGTGTCGGTAGCGGCCGCTTGCCTGATCCAGCATCTGCGTGCGCGGCCGCCAATAAATTTCTCTCTCCCCCAGCCAGCGCCAGCCTCGACAAATCCTCGCAGGAGCCGCGCCGGCCGCCGAGAGACCGGCGGTACGCGGACCCCACCCCCAATTTACCAAACCCGTACGTTTTCCGCGCAGCGCGCGGCAGCGGCAGCCGCGCCATCGGCGCCGCTGCCCCCACGCAAAAGGAGGCGTTATCTACATGCATGCATGGCCATTACTTTATGGCGCCGCGCAGCGCCAAACGTGGCGTAGCGGCGGGGAGGACTCGCCAGGACGCCGCCCCGCCAGTGTCCCCAGCGACAACGACGCACGCCCACGCCCACCGCGACCGCCTGTCCTGGCCTGACCCGGCCCGCGCGGGTTCCTCTGCGCCCGCCTCGCGCGTAGCTTCCTGTGTGCGCGCCCGGTTCCCTCCCGGCCTGGCCTCGCTTGCTTGGATCCAAAGCTACCGCGCCCCGCAGGGAAAAGCCGCAGGAATCGCCGCACCAGCGGCTAGGCGCAGGAGAGCGCGCGGCCTTTTCCGTGTCCGGCCTGCTCCGCCACGCCATCCGCCGCTACTCCGCCCAACTGGTAGTACGAGCACTTGCATGCGATGGTCCCGGCCTGCCATCAACGCCGATCGGTGCCCCCCTCCGTGCACGCACGTCCCAGTCAATGCCCCCACACACCCCACCTCACCTCCCCTCCCTCACACGTCCACATCCCCCATTACGTGCACCATTGCTTTTCTCCGCCCGCCCCGTCGCTGATTGATTCCAACCTTGCCCTCTGGCGTGGGTTCCCTGCCGTCCAGCAAACAAAATGGTACAGAATGCGCCACAGGCACCCTCACAGCTACGGAGTACTCCGTAGATCCGTAGTAGCAGCGGCAGCAGTACTGCTATTTTTTTTAACTAGCTGGTTGCACGCGCGCATATAAAGCTTTAGCTATTCTTAAATTTAGAGGCACATTATTTTTCGAGTTGGTTGGTCTTTATTTATATGGAGAAAAACTCTTCAAAGTTTTGGCTATTAGCAATACGGGATAATTGTGTGCACGCGAGGAGTTAGGGGCCCACCTGGCCGGAGGTGGGTACGCGCGGGACGTTGGGTGAAAAAAGTTTTGCGGAGAATGAACTAAAGTCTGTCGAAAGTGTGTTTTTTTTCTTCCTCACATGTATTTTGACTGCGGTTCCACCTAAAAACATGACACGTGGGTCCTCTGTGAGAGGGTGGGTACGAATATTTTAGGTGAGAAGTGTTTTCAATTCTACTGGATCCTTATAGTATAGATAGATAGATATTTTGCAAAACCGAATTGTAAAACCGCATAAATATATAGTTGTTTCGCAAAAAAAAGTTCATGTCGGGCGTTGAAGCTTGATTTATCGTGGGAGCTTTTTCCACTTAAGTGAACAAACTAAAATATTTGACCTAAAATTCCAAATAACAACTGAAAGGCTAACTTAACTAGTAATCCAAGGTGAAAATTAAATATTATATTGAATTTCAAGGGGCGTGATACACTAGCATGGGACTAGTATGAGTTAGCACACGTCTTACAAATGCTGTGATTGACCTACACTACACGGCTATAACACGTTAGTTGTGTTCGTTACGTGTTCGTGGAGTAGCACAGTCGGCGTAGCCGTAGCGAATAGCATGCGCCGCATAAAGAATTGGGGGCGCCGAGAAAACCGAAGCACGCAGGCGAGCAAGCAATAGTAAAACGACGGAAAGCGGCAACCTTCCGGATGCGCGGCGCCCGGCGGGCCCCACGGCGAGGAGAAGCTGCCGCCGCGCGAATCACTGCCCCCTGATGCCGGCCCTCCCGCTGCGCCAGGCCCACAGCTGTCGGCCGAGACCACGCCCGGTCCTCGCGCCGCATCCGGGCGCGGCGACCCAGAACACGGAACACGCCACCCGCGCCAGCCAGCCGCGGATCCGGCACGCCCGCCCCACCCCGCCAGACGCGACCGCCCACCCACCGGGCGCCGCAGGGCGTGGCGGCGGCAGTGGATCCGAAAACCGGCAGCGACGGGGCCGACCAAAGCACGCAGGCGAGCAAGCAGTAGTAAAACGACGGAAAGCGGCAACCTTCCGGAGGCGCGGCACGCGGCGGGCCCCACGGCGAGGAGAAGCTGCCGCCGCGCGAATCACTGCGCCCTCCCGCTGCGCCAGGCCCACAGCTGTCGGCCGAGACCACGCCCGGTCCTCGCGCCGCATCCGGGCGCGGCGACCCAGAACACGGAACACGCCACCCGCGCCAGCCAGCCGCGGATCCGGCACGCCCGCCCCACCCCGCCAGACGCGACCGCCCACCCACCGGGCGCCGCAGGGCGTGGCGGCCGCAGTGGATCCGGCGGCCGGCAGCGACGGGGCCGGCCGCCGCGCACACGTGTCACGCGGGACCCCCCGCCCACACGCACACGTTATTCTCAAGGTCACGAGTAGCACAACGCAGCAGCGATTCCGTCGTACGAACAGATCGTCGCCGGTGCGGAAAGATCCAGCCACCCCACCGCTCGAGGAGTCGTCCCGTCCACACCTGCCTCCCCGCTCGAGGCCCACGACTCCGCCCCGCCCGCCGCTCCATCGCATCTCGTCTCCCTTTTCTTTTCCTCCCAAAGATCTACGCGCCCGCCCGCCATGCCGTCTCCTCGACGCTGCCAGAGCACCAAGGGATTTTAAAATCATTTCGTCGCCGCAAATTGGCCGCGGCAACGACAATACTGTAATTACTGTCGTTATTCAGCGGGGAAAGGCGTGGAAACACGTAGCTTTGGATAACGATGCCTCTTCTTGCTGCCTCGGCCAACCCATGAGCGGAGGAGCACGTCGTTTCCCCTCCAGATCAGCCTGATCCATCGTCAAGCCGGAACGAAACTTCACCGAGTCACGTAGAATGAAAGAACGAGATGCGTCACTGGCCGAAGAACTATTAATTGTCGTGTCGCGGTGACGGCAACAAAATACGCGAGGGGCGGCAAACGCAGCGGCGCCCAATAAATGGCCACCTGCGTTTCCCAACTATCCGAGACAACTTTTCTTGAATGGAAAGATCCGAAATGAAACGTCTCAAGCTTTTCCGGACATGTTTCATCGCTGTTTTTCTTTACTCTGAATAATAATTTACTCGTACTAATAGGAATGAAATACTGGTAGTACATAATTTACCCCATATCAACGCCGGCTTGACCTGTCTAGACAGACGAACAGATCTCAGATCAATTCCGTCCTCGGCGGAAAAACTATTTACACAGGACTGCTCCCTCACAGGCTACTGAACAAAAATACAGGCTAGAGGTCCAAAAACAACAAAAGTAATACTTCCTCAAGATCAAAAAGGAAAGAGAAACTACTAAAGTCGTCAGCTAAAAACTCCGGCGTGCTAGTTCTCCACCGGCGGCGGCCAGTTCAGATCTAGATCGAACGACGCCTCCTTCTTCGCTGTCACCGCGGGCGGCGAAGGGGTGTGATCGACCACCGACGAGGAGTCGGAGTCGCTCGGAGCCACGGCAGCGACGGTCACCGGCGGCGGGGCGACCTTGAGCATCCGGTAGCCACCGGCAGCGGCGGCGGCAGCGGCAGCCGCCGCCTGTTCGTAGAAGAAGTACGGGTGCGGGGCCGGGCGCGCCACAGGGTAACCCTTGAACGGGAACCGCATGCCGTCGGCGGAGACCGCGGAGACGGCGGCCACCCGGTGGAAGAGATCGAGATCGAGGGCCGGGGGCAGCGGCATGGCCTGCATAGGCGCCTGGACGCCGCAGCCGCTGCCGCCTCCGCTCGAGTCCACGGTGCTGTTGCTGCTCGGGCTGCCGGCGCCGGCGGCGACGGGGCACTGGGACGCGAACGGGAAGTTGGTCTTGGCCTTGGCGCCGCGGAACTCGCGGGCGGCGGTGTCGTAGGCGCGGGCGGCCTCCTCGGCGGTGTCGTACGTGCCCAGCCACACCCGGCTCTTCTTGGCCGGGTCGCGGATCTCCGCGGCGTACCGTCCCCAGGGGCGCTTCCGGACGCCCCTGTAGTGCGGGCCCATGCCGAGGGCTCCGACTCCACCGCCGACGCCGAGACCGAGGCCGATGGCCGGCGGCACCGGCGACTTGTCCGCCGCCCGGGGCGCCATGGTGTACAGGTGGCGTGTGTACGCGGATCTTCCGGTGCAGCGAGGTGCTGTGGGCAGGGGTGATGTGTGTGGCGTATAGGATAAGTAAGGCGAGGGGGGGAGGGGGCGGCATTTATAGGCGGGCGACGGGGTTAAAAAAGGGAAGCAAGGCAGGGGGAAAGCCCAGCGCGAGTGGTGGAGCGGCGACGGGGAATAAAACTCGGCGCAGTCAGCGAGCGGTTTGACTGTCCTCTCCTCGCCGCCGCCCCTCGTCTTTAGCGAGGCGGCCCATTAAAATTAGGCAGCCGTTTTTCCGCTTCCGCCACCTGCCGCCCAGCAAAATTACGTAACGTCTGGCAGGTGTTACGGGTGGCGTTTTGCTTTCAGGTCCCCGGATTTTGCCCGTCCTTTGCGCCAAAGCTGCCGGGTCTTCTTCCTAAAAGAGACCCCGGTTTATATTGGGCCAATTGTTTTTCTTTTCAATTCAAATACTACGCCAACTCAACGTATCAGTGATCTCCCAAAAAAAACTCAACGTATCCTTATGTGCATATTGACTTTCCATAATTTTTATAATTTGTTGAAAATCATTTATTTCTGGCATTTTAGGTTAACAAAGTCATTTTTAATTTGCTTGATGAAATGGTCATCCACTTTATATGGAATATTTGAAGGAGTTTAGAGGATTTCAAGAAGAATTTGTAGGCCATCTCTTGTTTGATTTGTGCTGCGAGTGTGTTGGTTTTTTGTGGTGGTTAGATTACACTCGTGTTTGCCCAGCTTATGCATTTCTAACTCTGGTCTTTTTTTTTAATTTAGAGGCAGGGGGATCATAGCTCTTTGTCGACTTTGTGGTATTATAAACATAAAAAAGAAGCGATAAACAAATGTGCCACATCAGTTTCTCTATAGCTTGCGTTGTGTTCACGAAAATAGTTAGCTCTAGCCATGTTTTCATGTTTCATAGAATCGAGCAAGCTTTGGTGCCGGAAGATACGGCGCTCGCGGACAAGACTCGCTCTCGATTGGAGGATGGAGATGGAGTTTTTTTTTCTACTTGGTGGGTGAATGGTGCGTGCTGATGGTAGGAAAGACGAATTTCTTCCACTTTCTATCGGATAGACGAACGGCACACACCATGATTATTCGTCAGCGATGGATCGAAAACGTTCTTGAGTTCAATTTTTTAAGAAATACCTGCTGCAGCTAAGGGTTTGTTTGGATACATAGCCTAAAATTGCTAAAAATTAGGCCCTACAAATCCAAACATGGACTATAGGTTTATGTCAAACATTAAATTTAAACATGGAACCTGTTTGTAATTTTCTTATATTTTTATTTTCCAATAAGCTCTGTATGAGACACAAATTAGCATCATCTGTTCATGTGTTTTTGGGAGGCGATCAGTGTCCGGCTAGAATCCAGCAGAATCTACAAACCTATCAACTCCCCAAACCTGACCATTTACTCCGGTTTCTAGCTCAGCCTGTTGAATTATGGGAAACAACCGATCCGGCGATCCCCTGTGAATGCGACGGAGGAGCCACTACTTTTCAGCGCAACTACTACTACTCGTACAGTTGTAGTACGTGCTCGGTGCTCCTTTGTTTAAGCTTAGCTCGAAGCTCGCCCGGTGAGGTCATATCCAAGGAAAACAACGAGACGACGACGGAGACGCTCCCGCGGAAGCGGTCGTCCAAAGGAAAGCAACCGGACACACCCCGAGACCCGCGCGGCGGATCACATGAGGCCAGGGGGCGTGGACGGACGGGGCGGCACCGCGCTCACGGCAAGGTGCCGATCCGCGTGCGGCGCAAAAAGGACCGCGCCGCGGGTGGGCGCCACCCGAAATGTCGGCATCAGCCGGCCGGCTCCGCGGGCGTGTTGCTTGGATCGCGGGGCCGTGGGTCACCCACCGAGGCGCGAGCGCAGGCGCGGCGCGGCGCCCACCCCGCCACCGGCCGCCGGTCCCTTTTTATTTTTCGAGGCGCTGGCCGTAGACCGACAGGTAGTACAGCCGCATCCCCCACCACGGCGGGCACCGGCACGCGCCGGTTGCCCGCGGATCGCGTGATGCCGCCGCGCCGCGCTTCCATCACACACGCTTGGGGGGCAGCGGGGCAGCGGCGGCACTGCCAGTTTCCTGACGGGCCGGCGAATTGCTGGACGTACGCCCGATCGTGTACCAGGCGCCGCTGCCGTCTATTTATGCGCAGGAGAGGACCACGGACGGTTGGCTGGCAACGCCTTGCCGACGCGGACACCGGGAACGCTGCTCCTCGCTCTCGTCCATAGTGCAAGGGCTATCGGGCCGCGTTTCTTTAGGAGAGTGGAAATTGTTTTTCTAAGGTAATCTTACATGTATAAAGTATTAAACAAAGTCTATTTATAACATCTTTTTAGGAATAAGTATAACTTTGTACGGCGAATCTAATGAGCCTAATTAATCCATATAACTATCATCTAATCGTGAATTAATTCAAGGTTGTGAACTGACTTTAGTTGATACCCTTAATTAGTGGTCAAACGTGTCGAAATTTTTTTCCAACCCAAAGAAACACCGCCTTCAAATTAGGACAAGCAATATCAGAATTTTAATTTCTTGGCAATAAAGTGTATGTCCCGAGTGTCCTTGCCCATCCTCATTACAAAATAGATATACACCCTATATACTATGAATACAATTTTGAGAACTAAAAATATCCCACAAAATTATACAATTCTAATAACAACTACATGCCTTATTTATTAAAATAAATAAATATCTACATGAACTAACAACCTTTATATCTAAATTAGTGGGATCGAGACAATTATTAATGGAGAATGGTATTTTACCAATAACACTAATCTGTCTGAGGAAAAAACACAATACTCTTTACGTGAAGGATGGAGTACATTACTAAATTTATATGATTTTCTATTGATACAATTATGAACGAGCAAATATATTCAAAAAGATATATAAAATATGGATTTTGCTTTAAGTACTAGTTCCGTGAAAGTTCGAACAACACTACCCGTTTGCAATATAGACATTCTGTCATAAACCGTTTTTAAATATGCCATTTTCTTTTTGCGAAACACACTAGAGTACATATGCAATGCTTATATACTGTCCCACACTGACCATATGAACCCTCGCACACCATATCCAACGAACACTACCGAAAATATTTCACCAGCGAGCTTTTCTTTGGTTTTGATCTTGTACAATCCTTCTATAGGTGAGCATTTATTTCATGCTCTTGGTGTTTTTTACACTCGAAGTTGGTTTCTTTACTTTAAATACACCTATGCTCATTATAAATCTAGTTTCATCAATTCTTTTACATAACAGAAGTCATTATAGTCGTCTGACCGTCAAAGGGCTCATCATCTACCTATGCAATAGAATGCATCATTGGGTTTAAGAATAAATCTAGAAAAGAATAAAACTATTAAAACAATTCTTGATTAAGAGTATCTAAGTTATTTATGGTTTGTGTATGGTTTGTTTCGTAGCTAGTTAGTTAGTCGAGGCTGCTTGATGCTAGTACTGCTGAAGATATTCGAAGCACAAAAGAAAGCAAAAGGCAGTATCTCGCGGTGCTGTCTCAGATGTAAAGATTAGACATGTACTCCGTATAGCATAAAGAGCGTACGCGCCACTCGGTTTAATATTGCCATGGACTATGGGAACCTAAGCGTGAGACACGTGGGGAAAGAAAACTCCATCAGTGAGCGTGTTCACTCACCCAGTCACCCTTCAGAGTCACCAGCCCAAGAGCCATGAAACAGAGACGTTTCGGGGTCAGGAATTCTCCAGACGGAAGGGTACATGTTTCTGTTACCTCCTCGGCCAGGAATTCTCGTTCCCGTTCGTTCGTTCGTTGGGCGGCCAGGAAGGATGCACCCCGCTCTGGAGACGCAATAATTGGGTGAGGAAATCATGGCGCCGAGCCGCAGCCGCCGGGGTGGAGGTGGAGTTGGCGTCTCGTGGGCTGCGCGCCTGCGCCTGCTCCACGCCACGGTGCGGTGTGGATGGGACGCTGATTAATCCCGGGCAGGCACGCACATCTGCGTCGGCGTAAACCAAAATCCGATCTCACGCTCCCGCACTGGTACCCGACAGCGCCCACAAATAGCGCACGCACCTGACAACTACGTGCACCGCCCGGCCGCACCCCAGCTGGCGGGTGCCGGCGCGCAGCGCCCGTTCGTGGACCTGTTGGCGGAAAAGGATGCCTGAATTCCTCGCCGTAGGCCGTAGAAAATGACGGGGTGAGAGAGGGCGACTGAGAAAGCCGAAAAGGAGGACAAGCGGGAGGGGACAGGGGGCGTCCTGCCCTGCCTGGTGCGGCGCCTTCTACGTGCCGCCTCTCCAAATCAGTCGTGGGGGGTGGGGCCCGGGCACGCGAGCGGCGCGGCGCGGCGCCAAGTGGAGATACGGACGGATCGCGGATTGCCCCGCGACGCCGGCGCCCGCCTTGTTTGTTTTTGCACGGGGCCGCCAGTGATGGCGACGGGCGGCGCGGGACGGGTGGGTGGGCGGCGTGGAGCGCGCGGCGCGGAGTGGGGCGGGCGGGACACGTCTCTGCCTGCCGTGCGGCCGTGCTGCCGGGGTCCAAGGTCGTTGTCGCCGCAGCTGCGCCCCACCTCCCCCCCGCCCGGCGCCCCACTTGACGACGTCTCGTCTCCCTCCACCGGCCGCCGCTGGCGTACGTGGACGCGCTTTGGCTGGCGTAACGATCTCGGCATCGCGCGCCGTATCTCTCGTACCCGGGATTTGACGGCCGGCGGGTGGATGGGCGGTTGGGTTTGCCTGTTCCCACGGGCTACGGCTGACAAACGCAGAGTACCCAACGAAACATTTCTTTTTTTTTCCTTCTCTCGGCCAATGGAACCTTTGGGTAAATGGCACGAGTAAGCAGCTTAAGATATGTTTTTTTTTGCGAGTAAGCTTAAGATATGTTTTTTCTCAGATAGATCGCCCCAGCTGTATTTTGGACGCGACGACAGAGAAAATGGACCGTCTACATCTTATCATATAGTATAAACTAAACCAAAGAAATGTAACAACAGGGGAGAGAAACTAAATAAACGTGCAATTGGAAGAGGTCCCTGTAGAACTATGCTCAAACGACAGTCATAGATTTCGGATGGGCCACAGCCGCACAGGGCACTACTAAGATTCCCTTTTAAACGACCTCGTTTATCATTGTCTTCCAAAGTGATTATATGGATACAAGCTACCAGATCGTCTTAGTTTTACCAATAATTTTTCATAAAAAGCAGTGCAGATTGCTCATATACACGTCAGTTTGAATACATGCAGGCACTCGTTCTGTCAATACTTTCATGAGAATCAAGTGAATAATATTGCTCTTGGTATTTATAAACTTGAATCATATTGCTTAATACTAGTTAAAATATTTTTTCCCAACTCCTTGCATCGAATCAAGTGAATAATTGTGAGTTTGGGTTAGAGACTGAAGGAATCAAGCCTTGTGAGCACCCATAAGCACTTGAGATGTTCTCTCCATATTGTTTGTTACTCTTAGAGATTTGGTTCCAAATAGTTAGGCATTGGCATGGAGTACTCTACTTGTGCGATCGTGCACCGGATGCTCGTATTACCCATCCTCATGGAGGATGTTAGTTTTTTAAAAAAACATTATTTGCAAATCCTATAAATCTCAACTAGCCACTACTAAGTATAGTCACATTATATGAATGATTTTATTCGTACATCTACAACATTACTGTCTGGAAATTGTTAAAGACATTAATTTCCTTTGTGCAAAGTTTAACTGGGCTGAATCTGCCACATGAGGGAATGAAAGGAAAAAACAAAAAACAATTCGGGCTCGAAGAAAAGCAAAGCCTTAAGAACTTTAGAATACCACATGACACGGAACCTCTGGACAAAATTTAACTGGGCCCAATCTGCCACACACATGGAAATATAGAAGAACAAGGCCCATGATCGCTGGTTGAATCTGACAGACTGGTTCGTTTCAAAAAAAAAAAGAGCTGGTTGAAAAACTAAAAAAAGCTGATAAAGTATTGATTACCAGGCACATCTCAGCCATCGACATTTGAATGGAAATAAAAAAGATAAACAACAGAGTGATGTTTAGTAACGGAAATCGTAAACAATATGAAAAAGTCCAAATTACTACCTCAAGTATAGCCAAAGTTTGGATAACCCCCTAAAGTAATTTTTGGTTCAGTTTATCCCCTAAACTATGTCATTTGATTTAATTTACCCCTTAACACAATTTGTCTTTTTTGTTTCTCTATGCACAAGTGGAATTTAAAGTTTATCTTTTGCAAACATAAAGCAGACAATATAAGACATGTAAAAAATATATCATAATTTTTTTTATCACATAGGGTAATATATTTAATAATAAAGTTATCCTTAAAATATAATATTATATAGAAAGTAGTGATGAAAAATTTGTAAAATATTTTCTGATATAGATTATGATGTTCACTACCTCCCTACAATGTCTTAAATTAAAATTTATCTTGTGCATGGAGAAATAAAAAAGATAAATTATGTTAAGGGGTAAGTTGGACCAAATAATATAGTTTAAGGGAAAAATTAAATCAAAACGTAGTTTATGGGGTTATCTGGACTTTCGTTATACTTGAGAGGAGTAATTTGGACTTTTTCCTAAACAATTCGTAGTACTCGACTTATTTTGGGTTCTCTATCGATTTTTGTTTTGTCCTTCGGGGATTGGTTATTTCTATGTTATCGCTGTTCTGTTTTTATCTTCCTAATTTTTTTTGTTGGTTGTTTTTGTGTTAGTTTTATTGACTCTGCAAACCTGGCCCATGGATTGCGTTCGAATTATTTCTTGCTGGACGGTCGGTGGGAGGCAGCGGAGGTGTCCGGAGAGGATGGTGGACGTTCTGCGGGCTGCAGCGACAGTTTCTTTACCGATGTCGCGGAAGATGACAAACAAGGGTGTGTGATGTTTAGCTCTAGAAAGTGGAACAAAAAGTTTAGTAAAAATATCACATCGGGCACTGTGTAGCACTTTTCGTTTATTTGTGGTAAATATTGTTCTATCATGACCTGACTAGGCTTAAAAGATTTGTCTCGTCGTGTACATTAAAATTATGTATTTAGTTTTTTATTTACCTACGTTTAGTGTTCCATATATGAAGAGAGAAATTTGATGTGATTTGATATAATAGGTGGATAGTGAAGTTTGAAGAGAGAATTTTTAGGTTTTAGTGAAACTAAACACATCCTGATGTGAGTATGTGACGGTGCTCTGGAGAGGCCGATTGAGGTACGGAGGTGGAAAAGGATGCATTGGAACCTGGGATTCCATTTTTGAAGGGAGAGGAGGGGAAGCGTGACTGTCGTATGGCAAGAACAAGTGATGGCTCGCGGCCTTGAGTGGGGTATTGTGATGAGGAAGAATCATTCTGTTTTGCTAGTTTGCGTGTACTACTGCACTTTTAATTTGCAAACGATGGAGATGATCTCACCGGCCATGGCGTGTGGTGGAGGAAACAGCGGGCGCTTGAGGACGACGAAGGTGGGCGAGCAAAAAAGTTATCGATCATTTCAGCTTGTATATGTACTACTGCGGAGTCAATTTTGTATACTCCGTATGTCTTATTACCTCCGTATGTCTTTCATTGTAAATTTTCTTACTATATATTTCCTCCGTATAGGATTTAGATGTCGTTTTAAACAAGATTTTAATTAAATATTTTGAAAAAAAAATAAATCATGAATAATTTTCAAGTCGTTGTGTTTAAAAATATAAAAAGTATACGAATATATTTGTTTTAAAAAATATTTGCCTCACCCCCTTTTGTTTTTCCCAATAATACTGGGTGGATACAAAAATCGACAGGGCCTCCAGAAGGCAGCCCAATCCTTTCCTTTCAAATGAGCCCAATGAAAAATCCTAATTTAGCCCGCTACAATCCTCCTGATACGTTAGGGCCTGGGCTAATTTTGCGAGACTAAGTGTACTCCCCAAGCCCGTCCAGAGTTCCCTCGAGAAGGCCTCAACTGATTTCAGAAGGCCCACCTGGAATCCATTCTCTCGAGAAAGAAATTAAAACAAAGTTACAACCCACAGTAGAGCAGAAACGGGCCGAATCATGCACTTTTATTTTTTGAGACAGCCTGGGGACTGCGTACATACGCTGATGATCTTGGCTGCGACGCCCGTCGAGTTTTCCAAATCAGATCTCGCGTTTCAAAAAAAAAGGAACTACTGTAGATCGCAACGCAAGTACGCAACCGTACACTCAGGCACTTCCATTCCACCACACGTGATTAACCCCGGCCGCCGGACGTGATTCGCCAGCGCCCCGCTGAAGTTGCAGCCCCGGTCCCCGGAGGCCGGAACGACGGCGGCGCAGGCGGGCCTCCGCCGTCGGCCTGCACGCCCCGTACGTGCCTCGCTTTCCCTGTCGTCCTCCCTTGCCTGATGGCCGTCTGTCGCGTCGAGCGCTTGCCGAATCCGGTCAGACCTACCACAAAAGCGAGCGCCCCCACACCACACCAACACGCACGCACACTGAGCTGCACAACGCGAACGCGTCGCGTCCCTTCTCTCTTTTCTCCCGTCCTTTCTCCCTCTGCCCTGCGTGCGCCTCTGGCCTCTGCCTCCGCCCCCAGTTCGCACAGCCCATCCTCCTCACGGTCTCCTCCCTCTCCACGAAACCACCGCCACCGCCACCGCCGCCCCCTGGCCTCTTCTCCTCGTGACCCCCAGCGCCTCGCGAGGGAACGCCGCCGCCGCAGCCGCCGGGAGGAGTCGGTGGGCGGCGGGCGCCCTGACGCGAAATGCCCGCCCAGAAGCGCCCGCTCCCGTCGCATGCCCCCGACGATTCCGACGGAGGCTCGCGTGGGATGGATGGGGAGACCCCCGCCGGGCGTCAGGAGGGCGCGCCACATCGGGAGCCTCGAGACGTCATCGGTGAGACGAACGACGCCGCGGCGCTTCTGCCTCTCCACGCTCGCGTCGCGTTCGGTGCCCTGGCGGCGTGGATGTGTCTGAGGGGCTTCGTGTTTGTCTGGGTGGTTTCGCAGATCCCAAAGACGACGAGGACGGCGGCGGCGGCGGGGGAGGAGACGGAAGCGACACCGACAGCGAGTCGTCCCTGAGTACCAGCAGCATGGATGGGTAAGCCCCAGTCACCTGTCATCTCTCACCCTCTGCGGCCTCTCCCATGTCGTATCGCGTGGCCGTCAAGGCGATCCGACGACCTTGTCGCCGCCTCGTGTCTAGCCGCTAGCTCCAGCTGGTGATCTGGCTGGCATCCGGCAGGGCACGCGAGGACCCGATGAGCTTAGGGGAGAGCGGTAGAGCAATGTGCGCCACCGCCGCGATTGCTTCGTCCGGATTGCTCGTGTTTGCTCTCTGCTCGTGGCGTCACACCTCACACGAGTTGATCACCACTTCACCAGCTAGCAGCAAGAGATATGGATCCCTGCTAAGAGCATTGAACGTGGTTGGCGTCTCGGCCGGCCTTTCGATGGTGTGCATGCTTCCGCCGTGGCGACTATTTTCGTGGGAACGGCGACGCTGTGGCAGCGTTTAACAGAAGCAGCATTGATCGGTCTTGCTTCCTTAGCCATTGTTGCTGTGATGCTTCCGTGGCGTATCGGCCGAGCCCAGGTCACACCTCTCATCTCTGCTTGTCCCTGCAGCTCACGTCCGCTTCAGGCTATTTGTAGACAGGCAGGCGGCTGCGATATCAAGCCTGCTGCCTGCTCTATCAAATTGGGTTCTAGTTTATGACTTCTGTTGACAGAAGCTTCTAGAGTTTGGATTCATGCTCAGAGCCTCAAGCATTTTCTTTTCTCCCTATAGTAGCTCTACTCCATGCCCCATCCTTTCCTCCTGCAACCGTGGACTAAAAGTTCAGTGTTCTTATTTTAAGTAGCCCAGAAAGCATGAAGACAGATATACAACTGCAACGTTGTACCAATCACAGCAGACAACTACCGAAAGCTAATAGAATTAGTATATCGTTTTCAGCCAGCCTGACAGTTTGTAGCGTAATGGACTGAAGAGTTGCTATACGAGCCTTGTAGGTTGTAACCTCTACATCAGCATAACTAGACGTTTCTTCGCTATCAGGGAGTAACTGAACTTATCTTACTTAGTGCTGCATCTTCTGAAACATTCTTTTGCATCCCTAGCTAGCGTCTTCAGGAATAGGAAATATTCTATGGTGCCAGTGCAATTGACTTCTGCATACCCTTCCTTTATCCGATAAAATAGTGTCGTTCCATCGTGGTTTTCAGTTGTCTTACCTTGCTTGTACGTCGGTGATTCCTCACTTATCAGTTCCACTGAACACCGTTGCTACTCGTTTGATCTGTTGTCTCGCAGCACCGAAATTGGCCACTACTCCTGTTGTAAGCTATGCAAACTGAAGAGCTTACGCCGAGTTTTCGTCTTGGATGATTTTCTTTATTCAGTATGCTCTACAAAACTGACGAACAGAGATCAATCTTATAAGCGGGGCCATGGCCATCGAAGGTTTCCTGGGCTGATTTCCGGCTGTCCGCCGGCCGCTGGAGACTGCAAAGTTTGGCAATGGCAGACTGCCGGCAGCCGGCGGCGTGAACAACGAAGATTGATTACGCCCAACCGGTTGCCAGCTTGCCGCGGCCGGTGAGGGAGGCGGGGTATAGCCTTCCCCGTTGGTTGTAAGCAGCTTACTGACGCCGGCATGGCCCGCCGCCGGCGAAGGTCGGGCTCCGGCTGCTCACTGCAGAGGAGAGCCGGCGACGTCGACGCCGCTGCCGGCAAACAACACGCACAAAGCCGGCGACGCTGCTAGCGATTTGCCTGGCGTGTTCTGCCTTCTCAGCTTCAATCTGAAACAAGAACAGCTGCGCGTTCTGACGCATAGATCGAGCGCCGGCCGGCGTCCTGCCCAAGCATCAGAATCGGAGTCGCACACAGCTGCCCGCCCAGGAAGGCGGAACGCGGCGAGGCGAGCGCGAGGCGGCGGCCTTTGACGCCTGCATGCCCCGTGCGTCGCTTGCTCTCGGCCCTGGTCTCCCGCGCGACTTCCTAAGCCAGTCAGAGCGGAAGCATCAGGCGCCGGCCCCCACGATGCAGCCAGTCAGATACACCCAAGGCCAACCCACCACAAGACGAACACCTCCGGCCTCGCGAGGGGAGGCCCCCTGCTTTCCTTTATTTTCCTCTTTCTCTCCGCCTCCCTTTGCAGGCTCCCGCACCCACCTGGCCACCTCCCACCTCTCCATATACTGCCCCTGCCCTCCCT
>OAMR01000299.1:1233872-1246681 GCA_900205405.1 Echinochloa crus-galli
CCGGAGGCCGGAACGACGGCGGCGCAGGCGGGCCTCCGCCGGCCTGCACGCGCCGTACGTGCCTCGCTTTCCCTGTCGTCCTCCCCTGCCTGATGGCCGTCTGTCGCGTCGAGCGCTCGCCGAATCCGGTCAGACCTACCACAAAGCGAGCGCCCCCACACCACACCAACACGCACGCACACTGAGCTGCACAACGCGAACGCGTCGCGTCCCTTCTCTCTTTTCTCCCGTCCTTTCTCCCTCTGCCCTGCGTGCGCCTCTGCCCTCTGCCTCCGCCTCCCCGCAGTTCCCACAGCCCATCCTCCTCACGCTCTCCTCCCTCTCCACGAAACCACCGCCCCCGCCGCCCCCCGCCCCTACTCCTCGTGACCTCCGGCGCCTCGCGAGGGAACGCCGCCGCCGGGAGGAGTCGGTGGGCGGGCGACCTGACGCGAAATGCCCGCCCAGAAGCGCCTGCTCCCGTCGCATGCCCCCGACGATTCCGACGGCCTCCGCATCGCGGCGCGGCACGCCGCCGATAGCGGCGGCGGAGGCTCGCGTGGGATGGATGGGGAGGAGACCGCCGCCGGGCGTCAGGAGAGCGCGCCACATCGGGAGCCTCGAGACGGCATCGGTGAGACGAACGACGCCGCGGCGCCTCTGCCTCTCCACGCTCGCGTCGCGTTCGGTGCCCTGGCGGCGTGGATTACTCTGAGGCGCTTCGTGTTTGTCCGGGTGGTTTCGCAGATCCCGAAGACGACGAGGACGATGGCGGCGGCGGCGGAGGAGACGGAAGCGACACCGACAGCGAGTCGTCCCTGAGTACCAGCAGCATGGATATCCGGTAAGCCCCAGTCACCTGTCATCTCATCTCTCACCCTCTCCGACCTCTCCCATGTCGTATCGCGTGGCCGTCAAGGCGATCCGACGACCTTGTCGCCGCCTCGTGTCTAGAGCGCTAGCCGCTAGCTCCAGCTGGTGATTGCTGCTGCCTGGCATCCGGCAAGGCACGTGAGGACCCGGTGAGCTTAGTAGGGGAGAGTGGTAGAACAATGCGCGTCACGATTGCTTCGTTCTGATCGCTCGTATTTGCTCTCTGCTCGTGGCGTCGGGGGAACTGATCACCAGCTAGCAGCAAGACATATGGATCCCTGCTAGAAGCATTGAACGTGCTTGGCGTCTCGGCCGGCCTTTAGATGATGTGCATGCTTCCGCCGTGGTGACTATTATCATGGGGACAGCGCGGCTGTGGCAGCGTTTAACAGGAGCAGCATTGATCGGTCATTGCTTCCTTAGCCATTGTTGCGGTGATGCTTCCATGGCGTATCCGCTGAGGCCAGGTCACATCTCTGCTTGACCCTGGAGCTCACATCCGCTTCAGGCTATTTGTAGACAGGCAGGCGGCTGCGAAACACAAGAGCTTGGTTTCCCCTGCGCCATTGATATGGGGTCTGCTCTATCAAATTGGGTTCTAGTTCTGAGTCATGACTTCTGTTGACAGAAGCTTCTAGAGTTTCGATTCATGCTCAGAGCCTCAAACGTTTTCTATGGTACCTCTACTCCTATTCCCCATCCTTTCCTCCTGCAACCGTGGACTAAAAGTTCACTGTTCTTATTTTAAGTAGCCCAGAAAGCATGAGGACAGATATACAACTTGCAACGTTGTACTACCAATCACAGCAGATAACTACCGAAAGCTAATAGAATTAGCATATCGTTTTCAGCCAGCCCGACAGTTTGTAGCGTAATGGACTGAAGAGTTGCTATATGAGCCTTGTAGGTTGTAACCTCTACATCAGCATAACTAGACGTTTCTTCGCTATCAGGGAGTAGAGTTTGTGCGAACTGAACTTATCTTACTTAGTGCTGCATCTTCTGAGACATTCTTTTGCATGCCTAGATAGCTTCTTCAGGAATAGGAAATATTCTATGGTTCCAGTGCAATTGACTTCTGCATACCCTTCCTTTATCCGATAAAATAGTGCCGTTCCATCGTGGGAACCCTTGGTTTGATTGAACTGAATTAGTGGACCTTTTGTTTTCAGTTCTCTTACCTTGCTTGTACGTCGGTGACTTGTTCACTTATCAGTTCCACTGAACACCGTTGCTACTCGTTTGATCTGTTGTGATCCTGCACGAAATCGGTCACTCCTCCTGTCGTAAGCTATGCAAACTGAAGAGTTTACGCCGAGCCATCATCTTGGATGATTTTCTTTATTCAGTATGCTCTACAAAACTGACGAACAGAGATCAATCTTATAAGCGGGGCCATGGCCGTCGAAGGTTCTCCGGGCTGATTTCCGGCTGTCCGCCGGCCGCTGGAGACTGGAAAGGTTGGCAGACTGCCGGCAGCCGGCGGCGTGAACAACGAAGATTGATTACGCCCAACTGGTTGCCAGCTTGCCGCGGCCGGTGAGGGAGGCGGGGTAAAGCCTTCCCCGTTGGTTTTAAGCAGCTTGCTGACGCCGGCGTAGACCTCCCGCCGTCCGCCCGCAGAGGAGAGCCGCCGGCGACGTCGACGCCGCTGCCGGCAAGCAACACTCACAAAGCCGGCGACCCAGCAGTGATTAGCCTGGCGCGTTCTGCCTTCTCAACTTCAATCTGAAACAAGAACAGCGTGTTCTCACGCATAGATCGAGCGCCGGCCGGCGTCCTCCCCCAGCAGCAGAATCGGAGTCGCACACAGCTGCCGGCCCAGGAAGGCGGAACGCGGCAGGCGAGGCGAGGCGGCGGCCTTTGACGCCTGCATGCCCCGTGCGTCGCTTGCTGTTGCTGCCTCTCTCTCGGCCCTGGTCTCCCGCGCGACTTCCTAAGCCAGTCAGAGCGGAAGCATCAGGCGCCGGCCCCCACCCTGCAGCCAGTCAGATACACCCAAGGCCAACCCACCACAAGACGAACACCTCCGGCCTCCCTGCTTTCCTTTATTTTCCTCTTTCTCTCCGCCTCCCTTTGCAGGCTCCCGCACCCACCTGGCCACCTCCCACCTCTCCATATACTGCCCCTGCCCTCCCTTCCCATCCTCTCCCCGTCCCGTCGACCCACACCGCCTCCCCCTCCCAAGCCCCCTACGCCTCGCGCCGGGTGGCGAACCACCGCCTCGCGCCCTCGCCGCAATCCCAGAGCCGAGATCCTCGCAGGGGCAGAAACCCAGAATGCCCGCGCAGAAGCGCCGGCTCCCACCCGCGTCCTCGAAACCCCGCGACCACGTCGCGGCTCCCGGCTCTGATGCCGCCACCGCCGCCGCCGGCGGAGGCTCGGGAGAAGGGAGGGGAGGACGCCCGCCGCTGCCGGGCGGGGGCGCCGCCAAGCGGAGGTTGACTGACCCCAAGCCGCAGCGCGGGCTCGAGGACGGTGAGCTTATTATTGACGGCGGCGTCGGCGCCGCCCTCCCGCGCCGTCTCTCGCTCTCGCGATGTGCATGTCGCGTTCTGTATCCCCGCGCGGGTGTGGCTAAGGGGCTCGTGTGTGCTTCGATGGGTTTGGCAGATTCGGACGCGGGGGATGGAGGCGGCGCGGACGGCGACAGCGAGTCCCCGCAGACCGACGACGGCGGCGCCAACGACGAGTGAGCTTTCCTCCCCTCCTGCGCTCTATCTCTCCCTCTCCCTCCCACCCGGTCCGGTCTCGTGGATCCCCTGCGGTTGCCTACGCGATATGGCTTGTCGCCGCCTCGCGTTGCCTATGCCTCGTGCACCTCGCCCATCGGGTGTCTCGTGTTCAGACTCCAGAGTCCCGGCCCGCCGGTGACTCGTCCGAGGCGGTGCCTGCCGGAGCCTGTGGGCTTGGTGCTCGATGAGGTGTCCGTTTCGGGCATGGTTGCTTAGTTCCTGTGATCGGGTCACGCGCACCGATCGCCGAGCGGACATGGATGGTTCACATCATGTGTGTTCGAGCTCGGCATGCGATGTCCTCTACGTACGGTGTGCGTGCTTCCATCGCTATGCAGGCCGCGGCGCGATGGAGATTGGCCTCCTCCCAGCGCGAGCTAGGCACTACCAGTTTCAGTTGCTACAGCTAACTGGTTGTGTTGTGCGCGTCTACTGTTATGCTTGAATCACCGCTTTCATCTGAAGTTCTGAACTGCTCTGTCTGCCATGGCTTTAGCTACACGTTGGAAGAGCTGCCAGTTCCGACTGTCATTGTTAATAATCTGTAGCAGCTTGGGAGTTTCTAATTCGAAATTGTTGTTTCCCTGGTATAGACGATCCTTGTGGATGCTGCATCAGGTGTTCAAATTCTGTTCAGTGTAGATGATTTCTTTTCCCTTGTGATTCGTCTCCCTCCTGTCACCCATACATGATTGTTTTTTGAAATGCAAATCATGTTTTCCAATCAACCATGCTTTGGAAATTCAGAAGATGCGACATATATACTACAGAGTACAGACCACTTTCAGTGTCAACCTATTCTGGTATTCATTTTTTGTCAGATGTATCCGTCAATAGATTCATATCAGACTATAAGAAAGTCTTTACTAAAACTATTGATGTATTGATACCTCCTATATAGTTGAAAACTTAAGCATGCTCAAATGTTCAACTTTTTATTTAAATACTGACCTTCCCGTATGCCTGCTTTATGTGATCTTGTGTAGTTTCAAAAGAACGTCTGCCTGTTACAATAGCTATAGTTTCAAAAGAAAAAAAAAGTTCTCTATATTTAGTATATTTAAATGCATCTCACTGCACAAGATCGTTATTCAGGTTCACGCTTCAGACTTTGAAGATTTGATGTTTTACATGGTCTGAAGCTTAACTGAACTGTTTTCTCTCTCAGGTTTATGCTAGTGAAATTAGCAGAGATACGGAAGGAAGTCCAGTGCCCTATCTGTTTAGGTGAGAATATCCTTTCTCAATTTTCTTAGAGCTTTGGATATTATATTTTTGTTCTTTACATTTTTTGCTTGAAAATTGAAACCTGGACATGGTATGATGTGTCCCTTGTGCTTGTATACATATCTGAAGTTTTTTTCAGTGCATTATTCGATCTAGCATGTTTGACGGCCTATTTGTTTCATTTGTGCAATTACATACATTTTGTGTGGCTAGTAAATGGTGTTTTTTTTGTCATCAACTAGTTCCATCTATTATTCAGTCAGCTGGGATATCCATAGGATTATGTTTATTATGTAGCATAGCGACATTGAGGAACTGCGTTTCTACATTGGATTGTCAGCTCTAGCTATCTGTCAGGACAGACTCATCCTCCAGTTATTTTTATCATGATAATGTGGCTTCCTCGCATCATGTACACAACACACTGTTCTCAGTGGGTTGTGCCAAATGTAAACCATACTTTGTTTAGATGTGATCCCCGTTCGCATGCTTCTAACATTTGGCATCTACTGCGGCTGCACCCTTGCTGGTTTCGGAGTTGGTTCATCTCTATTCTGACAAGCCATCACATGTCACATCTGATGGTATTATTTCATTTCCAGTTATAGGCCACATGATGCTATTTATCACCTCTTCATTTTACAAAACTTGCTAAATTGGTTGTATTAATCTAATCTAAGGAATGTCTTGGATGAAACTCTAGCAAATCCAAGTAGAAAATCTGTTTTTAGCTACAATTATTTGCAACTTTGAAGTTTGAGAAGTTATTGCTTGATTTGCATGTTTTCTGTCAGATTATGATATATCATGGGTATAATCCTTCTAATTTGCAGGCATTATCCGGAAGACAAGGACAGTTATGGAATGTTTGCACCGATTCTGTAGAGACTGCATTGATAAATCTATGCGACTAGGGTATGATGCCAGACGTCATATTTCTCAAATCATATAACAGTAATAATTCCAAAATGTGAAATTTACAGCCTAATTTTGCCTCAAGATCACAAAATAGAGTGCTATTATTTGATAATATAAATAATACTCTGATTTTGCAGAAATAATGAATGCCCATCGTGCCGCACTCATTGTGCAAGCAGACGTTCTTTGAGGGATGATCCTAACTATGATGCACTGATCTCTGCCTTATATCCAGATATTGACAAGTATGAGGAAGAGGTGATGTCTATGAGCCTGATCATAATTAGTTATTTGTTTTATTAGCCTCATTTAGCTCTTCCATGATGCCCTTCTAATGTACTTGACACTTCAGGAACTTGCCTTCAGTGAACATGAGAAGACCCGGAATAAAAAGGTGAGCCCATATGCTTTTGCAATACCAGCACTGTATCTGCTTATGCAAACATCATTTTCTTTATAATATTATATTTAACCGTCAACACCAATACACCACTGTTTTTATCATTAAAGATTCAAGAAACCATTGAGGAAACATTTAGAAGACAGTCCGAGGCAATTGGCAAGAAACGTTCCACAGCAAAAGCAACCGCCACTGCCTTTTCAAGGAAGTACAGGAGAAATATGCGAACACGGGGCAGAGGCAGAACCATTACCCCTGATATTGCCCCTACTGGCTCTGATGATGATGATAGAGAAGAAGAAAATGCCAATGAGACCACCAAAGATCCATCTTCTGCTGATGATCATTCTCCAGATTTAAGACAGAAAAGATGTAGGAAGAGGTCTACATCACAAGCTTCACCTGCTAGAACCGCTGGCAGTAGTGATCACAGCATTGAGGAGAATGATGAATTAGTTGGTGGAAAAGAAATTTTAGCCACCTCTCCATTGCGGGGAGAGATGCTTGCATGGGGAAAGAATGGTACACGGAGCCAGAATCGACATGGCGCTGCTGGTTCAAACAGCAGAATGGGGAGGAGTGGACGCATTGCAAAATTGGTCGATCACCTCCGTACCACTAATGAAATGGATAAAGAGGTATTTTAAAACTGCATGCAATCAGATGGTGACTTTGATTTTGTATTTATGCCCTTCTGGACCTAGTCATTTCTCATAGTTATACTTTAGAATTTAGGAAATAATTATGAACCGAAACATGTTTGGAAAATAACGCTTTAAAGAGGGACGAAATTGTGAGTTTCACACTAATGGCATGTTTCCGTGGTGTTGCTGGCCTTTTACTTTTCTTCCCCCTCTCTTTAAGGGAAACAGTAGAAAAGGGTTGCCAACTCCTTTTGTCACAGCAGATTCCTCTACCTTACGTATCTGCCATGCTTCAGTAGTTCTGTCCAGATGAACTTAACCTAAACCTGTACAAGGAGGTGTGCCAGCCTGCCAGGTCTGCTGAATTGCCATATTTCTGTTTTGCAGTTCCACATTTATCTTGTTCTCCTTCCAATCGATGGACAAAGCATACCTAACTTGGAAAAGCCCTATCTAAGTTGTCAACCAACCTTGTCCGTTCAACATCTTGTAAAGGTTGATATCTTGTCTCAATAAATATCTTGTTTTTTGAACAATCCTAGTTTATTGGGCTGGACCTAAATAACCGAAGACTGAAATTTTTGCATCGTTTCAGTTAATTGCTCATCAATTGTCTCGGGAAGTTGAAGAACTTGAGATGTACATAAGGATGGACCACCACAATGAAAGTGTTGGCTCAAAGGCTTCTAGTACAGGTGAGGCAAAGCCACATCCATTTGACGGCTTGGAAAGATTGAGGGGAGATAAACTTCTTTCGGAGCTTCACCCTTCATTTGTCTCTAGCAACGGTGATCTGGTAAGACCCAGTCTTGAAACAGATTTACCGTGGTTATGCTTTCTCATTGTTGCACTCTGATGATCTGCGCTCTCTTTAATTGCCAGGAGTTGCTATATGCTTTGAAAACTCGAGATTAGGTCAATTTTGATCCTCAGTTATCAATTTATGAGGTCACTGTTTGTACGGTGGTGCTACAAATGAGATCAGCATCTGACGAACTGATGCATGTAAAGAAGTATTCAATGTGCAAAAATGGTGAATCTATTTTTTTCCTCATGAGTTTCTTAGGTTAATTTACCACCTTTGTAATATATAACGAATTGGTTAGCTTATGTCCTCAGTAGGTGAATCAAGCTTGCTATTTACTGTTGAATGAGATAATGGGAAGCTGGAAGCTGATTATTAAGATCAAACCAACTCATTGTTTCCTTGCCCAGGCGCCTCAAAGTCGCCATCATAAACTTTTCTAGTTTCTGTCAACTCGACTCCGTACTCCGTAGTTTGTTCTGGACGTTCAGAAATCAGTGGACACTTCGGCCAAATATGAGAAAGTAATCTGTGCTACGGAGCATTTGTACTCGTACGCTTTTTCTCCGTCCCGCTACAAAAACTCTGCATGACTTAAGGACACAAACGCTTTCGCATTGCAAATTCATTTTAATGGGCGCAGTGTTGTACGCAAATTTTAATTAGGATTTGGGACCATGAACAATCAATTACCCAGGCAGCAGATGAACCATGAATGCATAAAGATCACCACACAACCAGGACGAAGACGCAAAAAGATTTGGTTGCTCAGACGACAGTATCATCATCCGGTATATGAACCAGATATTGCAGGCTTGCCCCCGCGTCGCCTCCGCGTAGGCGGCTCGGGCGGAACCCGACCGTACTTTTTACTTTTAAGCCCTTTGAGCGAAAAAATATCACGTCTAGACTCCCGTTGAAAAGAAATCCACGTTTGAACCCTAAAGCTTGGCGCTATGAATCATGGCTCCGAGCTCTGGGGTCCAAACATGGATTTTGTTTCAAAAGAGGTCTAAACGTGATATTTTCCGTTCAAAGGGCCTAAAAGCAAAAAGTACGGGGAACCCGACGCCTGCGCCGCCGCCCCACCGAAGCTCACCTCCGCCGCGCCGCCGTCCGAGTGTGCTGCCGGAAGCCCGTGCGGCCGCGATGAGGGCGGCGGCGAGGCCCTTTCTTTCTTCTTCCTTCTCCAGCAGCTCGAGGTGGGCGCGGCCGCCATAGGTGCTGAAGGGAGCTCGCCGTCCATGGCGATGCGGCAGCGCGGGCTGCCGATCCGGCGCACCGGAGACCGGATCCGGCCGTCCCCACGGCGGATCTACGGCGAGCGGCCCCCATGCCGTCTGATGCGCATGGGAGAAGGCGGCGGCAGCGACGGAAGCGACGGCCGGTCGGCGGTGGTGAGCGGCGGCGGTGAGCGGCAGCGGTGACCGTGCGAGCGCGAGCGCGTGGGCAGCGACATATGCAGAAGCCGTGCACATGTGGAGGGGCCGCGACGCGGAAGCGGCAGGCGGTCGGCAGCGGCGGGCGGCTCACACGGCGGGAGCCATGTGCGGCGCTGCTGCAGCGCCGGCAGAGGCCAGTCGAGCCTAGCGAGGGACGACGGGGCGTCGGAGGCCAGCCAGCCTGTGGCACGGGTGGCCGGCCACGCGCGTCGAGGTGGGAGGCCAACCGGCGGCGTCAGTGCGAGCGGTCGATGGCGCGCGGGCTGCGTCGGCTGAGCGGCGGCGGCATTTTTGAGGCGGCGGCGGTGGCGCGAAGCAAAGAAGCAGCTATGCTGGTGGGACAGCGGCGGAGGCGTCGCTCGGTTGGGGTGGTCGCGGCGGTGGTGCCAATCTTGCCGCGCCGCTTACGCGCAGTAGGGCTAAACGCTCTGGGCGAAAGCCCTTGCTAGCTTCGTGCTGGCGGATGACGACGACGTTCACAGACGCCGCTTTCCCTCTTAGGGGCGTCATTGTGGAGCTACAACCCTGCTGCACGCGATCTCTGGGTGAAAACCCTGTCCAGCTTCTGGACGAGCGATGGTGGCGCCATTGGCGTCATTCCCTCCTTGAAGGCGTCGTCTCTAGAGATCTACGCGGCCGGTAGCATGAGCGGTCCACCGTCGATGGCGGCATCAACCGTGTTGACAATTCCATCGTGAGGCGCTAAGAGGGGTGTTGGCCTCCTCAAGCCGAGATGTTGGTGGCCTTGGGTCGTCGCAAGACGACTCGGCCTGTAGCAGATTGCGGCGGTTTGTTTCGGCATGGTTGAACCTATCCGGTGTGGTACAACGTCGAAAGACGGCACAGGCGACTACCTTGGTCAGCGGCCCTGGGCGCGAGGGAGCTACGTGGAGAAGTCGAATCACGGCAGCGGTTCGTTTGGTTGGGAAGGTTCTTTGGAGGAAGTGCAATCATGCTCGCTATCTCGACGGCAACACAAGGAACGAGCTCGGAGCATGGAGCTGTGGCGGATGTGGCGAGGCCCCCGCGCACGAGAGAGGCATCCAACGGCGGACGAGGCGAGGCCCCCGCGCGTTGTTTTTTCTCGGACTCGGTATTTTTCATCCCGTCGAATAGGTCCTGCATGGTTACAACGTCCAACGAAGGCGTCTACCTCTTTTGTTTCTCTACCAGCGTCGGATCGCGTCGGAGTTTGACGACTGCAAGGGTGCGGTATGTGGGTGGCAGCTGCGGTTGGCTTTTCTCCGCTGTCGTCTGTGTGTGGTGATGACTACGCCGGCCGTGAGAGGTTGTGAGTGGTACCCCGCGTTGACGTCCCAATCCAACCGGGCGATTTTAGTTGTTTTTCTTTTTTCTTTCTTTTTTCCTGCCTATGGTCTCCTAAAACTATAGTCTTGTATTTTCTGCTATATCAATAAAACACGCACTGTCTTGTGCGGTTCGTTCAAACAAAAAAAGACAGTATCATCATCCGCAGTAGTATCATTAATATCCCCTCCAGTCAACGTCAGCCTAGAGAGATGAAAAGGAGGGGCGCTCCAGGATGCCGGCGTGGATGAGCAGCACCCGGAGATGAGTCATGAACTCCCGGACGGCCGCGAGCTTCTCGGCATGAACGTCGGCGTCACTTGACGGCGCGAGGAAGAGGACGAGCTCCGCGCCTCTGACCAGAAGTAAGCCAGCACCTTCCCACCGCCGCGCCCTGTCGTGAACTCTGTACCTGAGCTCACTCCCAAGCTTCGCCCCCATCCCCAGTGTCGTCAGCTCGCTGCACTGCAGCTCCAGCAGCCTGACGCACCTGCCTCTCATGGCGCCACACCCGGCGAGGTACTCCGGTTCCTCCATGACCACTGCGTTGAAGATCCACCTCGTGTCGAAGCCGTGCCCCGGTAGCATGTTAGGGACGAACGCTGACAGGTAGGCGCAGTAGTCCGACAGGCTCCTGGCCACCAGACGGTCGCCGGTGAGCCGGCGTCTGCCGCGGCGTGGTGGCCTCGCAGATGGCCGTCCCGATGTGCCACGCGGGGACCGTGTGGATATTGGATATGCGTGGGCTGCACGCACGCCCACGACAGCCGCGCCGCGTCGTTCCCGGCGAGCTGGTACGGTGGTAGTGCCTGCTGAAAGCTCCAGTGATGGCGTTCCAAACAATCACTGGGAGCACGACGACTGCCGTCGTCATCCCTACGTACTGGGTGTGCGACTGGTGCCACGCGTGTAGAAGAAATCGTAAAGGAAGGCGAGCTCCTGTTCCGGCCCTCGCAGCGGAGCATCAGCCACAGCACAGCAGCATCACGATCTGCAGCTGCAGGCATTGCTGCAGCAGCTAGCGCCCGCTTCCACTGCTCGACGTCGCGGATGTTGTAGGCGGAGAGGGAGTCGGCGCCGGCCTGGACGAGAAGGACGTCCCCCCAGAGGACGATGGTCTGTCCGGTCGTGGAACGGGCCGGCCTCCAGAAGGCCGACAATGGTGTAGGGGGCGAGGACGGTGGCGAGCGTGTGTAGACCGCCCAGACGACAGACGAGGAAGCGGAAGGACCGAAGGAGTTGTCGCCGAGGCGGTGCCGGTAGGGGCTCAGGACGACGCGAGAAGGACCATGAGTCCAGGAGGTAGGTGGAGGAGGAGGCTGCTGAGGTCTGAGGAGGACGAGGACCTCCACGCGCACCAGCTGCCCTTCCACGGTCCTGATCGATGCTCTCGACGATGGTCGCCGTCATGTTCCTCAGCCCCATCGGCACCGTTGCGGATTATAACGTGCTGAAGCGAAGTCAGCTGTGACTTCTCCTATCGGATGCCATCCAATATGCATCCAACGACTGCTTCACCTTTAGAGCCGGTCTGTTCGTTTGACTTATCAGTCACCAATCAGCATTATTTTTCTCTCAGCATAAATCAGCACAAGCGACCAGCCAGCCAGTAGTATTTTTCTCTAAGCACAAATCAGCACCAACCATCAGCCACCAACCAATCGAACATGCCGGTAGTGATTTTTGGTGCAAAGTTCTAGGTAGATACGATGTTACCAAGATTTTGTGAGTTAAACTTCTCTGAAACATTTGAATTTTTGCAGCACTTCGTTTCAGATGCTAAGCACCTATAAGATACTCCAAGTTTTTAATTAGTAGCTAGCATGCTTACTCACAAAATCTGGTGCTAGGGAGAAAAAGAAAAACCAAATGTTAGAGTGGTAACTTTTGTTTTCACCTACAAATAATCCTCGTCAACAAAAGGGAGACATACCATATATGGTGTAATTTGACAGTGATAATACAAACTGCAAAGCTCCTTCACCGTTAGTTTTAATAAAAGAAAAAGTCCATTTTTGACCATCGAACTATAGTCTCAGTTTGGTTTTGACCATCGAACTCAAAAACTAGAAATCTTCGACCACTCAACTCTCAAAACCATTCATATTTGGCCATCGGAATATTTTGATGGGTGATTTTGCTGATGTGGACGCCACGTGGAGGTGGGACCTGCACGTCAGCCCAGTATCCTCTCCTCTCTCCCCTCTCTCTCCTCTTTCCTCTTTCTCTGGTTCTTCTCTCTTCCTCCCCTCGGTCCTTTCTTCTCGATCCGACGGTGGGCCTCCCTGCCGCCGCTTGCTCCACGCGCCCGCCCACGCGCCGCCGCTGGCCACCCCGCCGCCGCTCGCCCCACGGGGAGGGCGTGGCCAGGCGTCAGGCGGGTGCTGCGGGAAGCCGCAGCTAGGGACGGTGGCGGCGTCCGGCGGATGCGGCGGGGAGGCCGTAGCCGCCGCCTGCCAGAAGGCGCGGCTAGGGGAG
>OAMR01000299.1:1251105-1286901 GCA_900205405.1 Echinochloa crus-galli
AGGGCGTGGGCGGCGGCGGCCGGCCGGGCGGCAGGCAGGGGCGGGGGCAAAGAGAGAAGAATGAGAGAGAGAGGAGAGAGAAGAGAGGATAAATGGCCGACGTGCGGGCCCCACCTCCACGAAACAGCCCGATGGCCAAATATGAACGGTTTTGAGAGTTGAGTGGCCGAAAATTCCTAATTTTCAAGTTCGATGGTCAAAACCAAACAGAGGCTATAGTTTGATGGTCAAAAATAGACTTCTTCATCATGGCTATGGTGGTGAGTCAGTCATTCTAATTACTCTCTTTTATATAAAAAAAACTCGACCTGTGGAAGGTAAGACAACCCCCACGGCATTGTATTAAGAAGAACACCTTCTCAAACGGGTCGAGAAAATCCCCGAACCCCTACTCTCTTTTATATAAAAAAACTCGACCTGTGGAGGGTAAGACCACCCACACGGCACTGTATTAAGAAGAACACCTTCTCACACGGACTCTCTTTTATAAAAAAAAACTCGACCTGTGGAGGGTAAGACCACCCCCACGGCATTGGGCATTGTATTAAGAAGAACACCTTCTCACACGGGTCGAGAAAATCCCCGAACCCCTACTCTCTTTTATATAAAAAAACTCGACCTGTGGAGGGTAAGACCACCCACACGGCACTGTATTAAGAAGAACACCTTCTCACACGGACTCTCTTTTATAAAAAAAAAACTCGACCCGTGAGATTAGACCAGCCTTAGACCTGTGATTTGGCGTGGGACAAACGAGGGAAACTCGACCCGTGAGATTAGACCAGCCTTAGACCTGTGATTTGGCGTGGGACAAACGAGGGAAACTCGACCCGTGAGATTAGACCAGCCTTAGACCTGTGATTTGGCGTGGGACAAACGAGGGAAACTCGACCCGTGAGATTAGACCAGCCTTAGACCTGTGATTTGGCGTGGGACAAACGAGGGAAACTCGACCCGTGAGATTAGACCAGCCTTAGACCTGTGATTTGGCGTGGGACAAACGAGGGAAACTCGACCCGTGAGATTAGACCAGCCTTAGACCTGTGATTTGGCGTGGGACTTTCCACCGAAAAACCCACCCCCACCCTCTCACAGAGGACCCACCTGTCGGGCTTGGTGGGAGCGAAGAACAAAAAAAAACGCAAAAAAAATGCATGTTCCAGACGCTTTTAGTTCATTCTCCGCAAAACTTTTTTCACCTAGCCGCCCGCGCATACCCACCTTCTGCCAGGTGGGCCCCTACCTCCCCACGTGCACACAATTATCCCGTATTGCTAATAGACAATAGATTGAAGAGATTGTGAGATTAGACCAGCCTTAGACCTGTGATTTGGCGTGGGACAAACGAGGGAAACTCGACCCGTGAGATTAGACCAGCCTTAGACCTGTGATTTGGCGTGGGACAAACGAGGGAAACTCGACCCGTGAGATTAGACCAGCCTTAGACCTGTGATTTGGCGTGGGACAAACGAGGGAAACTCGACCCGTGAGATTAGACCAGCCTTAGACCTGTGATTTGGCGTGGGACAAACGAGGGAAACTCGACCCGTGAGATTAGACCAGCCTTAGACCTGTGATTTGGCGTGGGACAAACGAGGGAAACTCGACCCGTGAGATTAGACCAGCCTTAGACCTGTGATTTGGCGTGGGACAAACGAGGGAAACTCGACCCGTGAGATTAGACCAGCCTTAGACCTGTGATTTGGCGTGGGACAAACGAGGGAAACTCGACCCGTGAGATTAGACCAGCCTTAGACCTGTGATTTGGCGTGGGACAAACGAGGGAAACTCGACCCGTGAGATTAGACCAGCCTTAGACCTGTGATTTGGCGTGGGACAAACGAGGGAAACTCGACCCGTGAGATTAGACCAGCCTTAGACCTGTGATTTGGCGTGGGACAAACGAGGGAAACTCGACCCGTGAGATTAGACCAGCCTTAGACCTGTGATTTGGCGTGGGACAAACGAGGGAAACTCGACCCGTGAGATTAGACCAGCCTTAGACCTGTGATTTGGCGTGGGACAAACGAGGGAAACTCGACCCGTGAGATTAGACCAGCCTTAGACCTGTGATTTGGCGTGGGACAAACGAGGGAAACTCGACCCGTGAGATTAGACCAGCCTTAGACCTGTGATTTGGCGTGGGACAAACGAGGGAAACTCGACCCGTGAGATTAGACCAGCCTTAGACCTGTGATTTGGCGTGGGACAAACGAGGGAAACTCGACCCGTGAGATTAGACCAGCCTTAGACCTGTGATTTGGCGTGGGACAAACGAGGGAAACTCGACCCGTGAGATTAGACCAGCCTTAGACCTGTGATTTGGCGTGGGACAAACGAGGGAAACTCGACCCGTGAGATTAGACCAGCCTTAGACCTGTGATTTGGCGTGGGACAAACGAGGGAAACTCGACCCGTGAGATTAGACCAGCCTTAGACCTGTGATTTGGCGTGGGACAAACGAGGGAAACTCGACCCGTGAGATTAGACCAGCCTTAGACCTGTGATTTGGCGTGGGACAAACGAGGGAAACTCGACCCGTGAGATTAGACCAGCCTTAGACCTGTGATTTGGCGTGGGACAAACGAGGGAAACTCGACCCGTGAGATTAGACCAGCCTTAGACCTGTGATTTGGCGTGGGACAAACGAGGGAAACTCGACCCGTGAGATTAGACCAGCCTTAGACCTGTGATTTGGCGTGGGACAAACGAGGGAAACTCGACCCGTGAGATTAGACCAGCCTTAGACCTGTGATTTGGCGTGGGACAAACGAGGGAAACTCGACCCGTGAGATTAGACCAGCCTTAGACCTGTGATTTGGCGTGGGACAAACGAGGGAAACTCGACCCGTGAGATTAGACCAGCCTTAGACCTGTGATTTGGCGTGGGACAAACGAGGGAAACTCGACCCGTGAGATTAGACCAGCCTTAGACCTGTGATTTGGCGTGGGACAAACGAGGGAAACTCGACCCGTGAGATTAGACCAGCCTTAGACCTGTGATTTGGCGTGGGACAAACGAGGGAAACTCGACCCGTGAGATTAGACCAGCCTTAGACCTGTGATTTGGCGTGGGACAAACGAGGGAAACTCGACCCGTGAGATTAGACCAGCCTTAGACCTGTGATTTGGCGTGGGACAAACGAGGGAAACTCGACCCGTGAGATTAGACCAGCCTTAGACCTGTGATTTGGCGTGGGACAAACGAGGGAAACTCGACCCGTGAGATTAGACCAGCCTTAGACCTGTGATTTGGCGTGGGACAAACGAGGGAAACTCGACCCGTGAGATTAGACCAGCCTTAGACCTGTGATTTGGCGTGGGACAAACGAGGGAAACTCGACCCGTGAGATTAGACCAGCCTTAGACCTGTGATTTGGCGTGGGACAAACGAGGGAAACTCGACCCGTGAGATTAGACCAGCCTTAGACCTGTGATTTGGCGTGGGACAAACGAGGGAAACTCGACCCGTGAGATTAGACCAGCCTTAGACCTGTGATTTGGCGTGGGACAAACGAGGGAAACTCGACCCGTGAGATTAGACCAGCCTTAGACCTGTGATTTGGCGTGGGACAAACGAGGGAAACTCGACCCGTGAGATTAGACCAGCCTTAGACCTGTGATTTGGCGTGGGACAAACGAGGGAAACTCGACCCGTGAGATTAGACCAGCCTTAGACCTGTGATTTGGCGTGGGACAAACGAGGGAAACTCGACCCGTGAGATTAGACCAGCCTTAGACCTGTGATTTGGCGTGGGACAAACGAGGGAAACTCGACCCGTGAGATTAGACCAGCCTTAGACCTGTGATTTGGCGTGGGACAAACGAGGGAAACTCGACCCGTGAGATTAGACCAGCCTTAGACCTGTGATTTGGCGTGGGACAAACGAGGGAAACTCGACCCGTGAGATTAGACCAGCCTTAGACCTGTGATTTGGCGTGGGACAAACGAGGGAAACTCGACCCGTGAGATTAGACCAGCCTTAGACCTGTGATTTGGCGTGGGACAAACGAGGGAAACTCGACCCGTGAGATTAGACCAGCCTTAGACCTGTGATTTGGCGTGGGACAAACGAGGGAAACTCGACCCGTGAGATTAGACCAGCCTTAGACCTGTGATTTGGCGTGGGACAAACGAGGGAAACTCGACCCGTGAGATTAGACCAGCCTTAGACCTGTGATTTGGCGTGGGACAAACGAGGGAAACTCGACCCGTGAGATTAGACCAGCCTTAGACCTGTGATTTGGCGTGGGACAAACGAGGGAAACTCGACCCGTGAGATTAGACCAGCCTTAGACCTGTGATTTGGCGTGGGACAAACGAGGGAAACTCGACCCGTGAGATTAGACCAGCCTTAGACCTGTGATTTGGCGTGGGACAAACGAGGGAAACTCGACCCGTGAGATTAGACCAGCCTTAGACCTGTGATTTGGCGTGGGACAAACGAGGGAAACTCGACCCGTGAGATTAGACCAGCCTTAGACCTGTGATTTGGCGTGGGACAAACGAGGGAAACTCGACCCGTGAGATTAGACCAGCCTTAGACCTGTGATTTGGCGTGGGACAAACGAGGGAAACTCGACCCGTGAGATTAGACCAGCCTTAGACCTGTGATTTGGCGTGGGACAAACGAGGGAAACTCGACCCGTGAGATTAGACCAGCCTTAGACCTGTGATTTGGCGTGGGACAAACGAGGGAAACTCGACCCGTGAGATTAGACCAGCCTTAGACCTGTGATTTGGCGTGGGACAAACGAGGGAAACTCGACCCGTGAGATTAGACCAGCCTTAGACCTGTGATTTGGCGTGGGACAAACGAGGGAAACTCGACCCGTGAGATTAGACCAGCCTTAGACCTGTGATTTGGCGTGGGACAAACGAGGGAAACTCGACCCGTGAGATTAGACCAGCCTTAGACCTGTGATTTGGCGTGGGACAAACGAGGGAAACTCGACCCGTGAGATTAGACCAGCCTTAGACCTGTGATTTGGCGTGGGACAAACGAGGGAAACTCGACCCGTGAGATTAGACCAGCCTTAGACCTGTGATTTGGCGTGGGACAAACGAGGGAAACTCGACCCGTGAGATTAGACCAGCCTTAGACCTGTGATTTGGCGTGGGACAAACGAGGGAAACTCGACCCGTGAGATTAGACCAGCCTTAGACCTGTGATTTGGCGTGGGACAAACGAGGGAAACTCGACCCGTGAGATTAGACCAGCCTTAGACCTGTGATTTGGCGTGGGACAAACGAGGGAAACTCGACCCGTGAGATTAGACCAGCCTTAGACCTGTGATTTGGCGTGGGACAAACGAGGGAAACTCGACCCGTGAGATTAGACCAGCCTTAGACCTGTGATTTGGCGTGGGACAAACGAGGGAAACTCGACCCGTGAGATTAGACCAGCCTTAGACCTGTGATTTGGCGTGGGACAAACGAGGGAAACTCGACCCGTGAGATTAGACCAGCCTTAGACCTGTGATTTGGCGTGGGACAAACGAGGGAAACTCGACCCGTGAGATTAGACCAGCCTTAGACCTGTGATTTGGCGTGGGACAAACGAGGGAAACTCGACCCGTGAGATTAGACCAGCCTTAGACCTGTGATTTGGCGTGGGACAAACGAGGGAAACTCGACCCGTGAGATTAGACCAGCCTTAGACCTGTGATTTGGCGTGGGACAAACGAGGGAAACTCGACCCGTGAGATTAGACCAGCCTTAGACCTGTGATTTGGCGTGGGACAAACGAGGGAAACTCGACCCGTGAGATTAGACCAGCCTTAGACCTGTGATTTGGCGTGGGACAAACGAGGGAAACTCGACCCGTGAGATTAGACCAGCCTTAGACCTGTGATTTGGCGTGGGACAAACGAGGGAAACTCGACCCGTGAGATTAGACCAGCCTTAGACCTGTGATTTGGCGTGGGACAAACGAGGGAAACTCGACCCGTGAGATTAGACCAGCCTTAGACCTGTGATTTGGCGTGGGACAAACGAGGGAAACTCGACCCGTGAGATTAGACCAGCCTTAGACCTGTGATTTGGCGTGGGACAAACGAGGGAAACTCGACCCGTGAGATTAGACCAGCCTTAGACCTGTGATTTGGCGTGGGACAAACGAGGGAAACTCGACCCGTGAGATTAGACCAGCCTTAGACCTGTGATTTGGCGTGGGACAAACGAGGGAAACTCGACCCGTGAGATTAGACCAGCCTTAGACCTGTGATTTGGCGTGGGACAAACGAGGGAAACTCGACCCGTGAGATTAGACCAGCCTTAGACCTGTGATTTGGCGTGGGACAAACGAGGGAAACTCGACCCGTGAGATTAGACCAGCCTTAGACCTGTGATTTGGCGTGGGACAAACGAGGGAAACTCGACCCGTGAGATTAGACCAGCCTTAGACCTGTGATTTGGCGTGGGACAAACGAGGGAAACTCGACCCGTGAGATTAGACCAGCCTTAGACCTGTGATTTGGCGTGGGACAAACGAGGGAAACTCGACCCGTGAGATTAGACCAGCCTTAGACCTGTGATTTGGCGTGGGACAAACGAGGGAAACTCGACCCGTGAGATTAGACCAGCCTTAGACCTGTGATTTGGCGTGGGACAAACGAGGGAAACTCGACCCGTGAGATTAGACCAGCCTTAGACCTGTGATTTGGCGTGGGACAAACGAGGGAAACTCGACCCGTGAGATTAGACCAGCCTTAGACCTGTGATTTGGCGTGGGACAAACGAGGGAAACTCGACCCGTGAGATTAGACCAGCCTTAGACCTGTGATTTGGCGTGGGACAAACGAGGGAAACTCGACCCGTGAGATTAGACCAGCCTTAGACCTGTGATTTGGCGTGGGACAAACGAGGGAAACTCGACCCGTGAGATTAGACCAGCCTTAGACCTGTGATTTGGCGTGGGACAAACGAGGGAAACTCGACCCGTGAGATTAGACCAGCCTTAGACCTGTGATTTGGCGTGGGACAAACGAGGGAAACTCGACCCGTGAGATTAGACCAGCCTTAGACCTGTGATTTGGCGTGGGACAAACGAGGGAAACTCGACCCGTGAGATTAGACCAGCCTTAGACCTGTGATTTGGCGTGGGACAAACGAGGGAAACTCGACCCGTGAGATTAGACCAGCCTTAGACCTGTGATTTGGCGTGGGACAAACGAGGGAAACTCGACCCGTGAGATTAGACCAGCCTTAGACCTGTGATTTGGCGTGGGACAAACGAGGGAAACTCGACCCGTGAGATTAGACCAGCCTTAGACCTGTGATTTGGCGTGGGACAAACGAGGGAAACTCGACCCGTGAGATTAGACCAGCCTTAGACCTGTGATTTGGCGTGGGACAAACGAGGGAAACTCGACCCGTGAGATTAGACCAGCCTTAGACCTGTGATTTGGCGTGGGACAAACGAGGGAAACTCGACCCGTGAGATTAGACCAGCCTTAGACCTGTGATTTGGCGTGGGACAAACGAGGGAAACTCGACCCGTGAGATTAGACCAGCCTTAGACCTGTGATTTGGCGTGGGACAAACGAGGGAAACTCGACCCGTGAGATTAGACCAGCCTTAGACCTGTGATTTGGCGTGGGACAAACGAGGGAAACTCGACCCGTGAGATTAGACCAGCCTTAGACCTGTGATTTGGCGTGGGACAAACGAGGGAAACTCGACCCGTGAGATTAGACCAGCCTTAGACCTGTGATTTGGCGTGGGACAAACGAGGGAAACTCGACCCGTGAGATTAGACCAGCCTTAGACCTGTGATTTGGCGTGGGACAAACGAGGGAAACTCGACCCGTGAGATTAGACCAGCCTTAGACCTGTGATTTGGCGTGGGACAAACGAGGGAAACTCGACCCGTGAGATTAGACCAGCCTTAGACCTGTGATTTGGCGTGGGACAAACGAGGGAAACTCGACCCGTGAGATTAGACCAGCCTTAGACCTGTGATTTGGCGTGGGACAAACGAGGGAAACTCGACCCGTGAGATTAGACCAGCCTTAGACCTGTGATTTGGCGTGGGACAAACGAGGGAAACTCGACCCGTGAGATTAGACCAGCCTTAGACCTGTGATTTGGCGTGGGACAAACGAGGGAAACTCGACCCGTGAGATTAGACCAGCCTTAGACCTGTGATTTGGCGTGGGACAAACGAGGGAAACTCGACCCGTGAGATTAGACCAGCCTTAGACCTGTGATTTGGCGTGGGACAAACGAGGGAAACTCGACCCGTGAGATTAGACCAGCCTTAGACCTGTGATTTGGCGTGGGACAAACGAGGGAAACTCGACCCGTGAGATTAGACCAGCCTTAGACCTGTGATTTGGCGTGGGACAAACGAGGGAAACTCGACCCGTGAGATTAGACCAGCCTTAGACCTGTGATTTGGCGTGGGACAAACGAGGGAAACTCGACCCGTGAGATTAGACCAGCCTTAGACCTGTGATTTGGCGTGGGACAAACGAGGGAAACTCGACCCGTGAGATTAGACCAGCCTTAGACCTGTGATTTGGCGTGGGACAAACGAGGGAAACTCGACCCGTGAGATTAGACCAGCCTTAGACCTGTGATTTGGCGTGGGACAAACGAGGGAAACTCGACCCGTGAGATTAGACCAGCCTTAGACCTGTGATTTGGCGTGGGACAAACGAGGGAAACTCGACCCGTGAGATTAGACCAGCCTTAGACCTGTGATTTGGCGTGGGACAAACGAGGGAAACTCGACCCGTGAGATTAGACCAGCCTTAGACCTGTGATTTGGCGTGGGACAAACGAGGGAAACTCGACCCGTGAGATTAGACCAGCCTTAGACCTGTGATTTGGCGTGGGACAAACGAGGGAAACTCGACCCGTGAGATTAGACCAGCCTTAGACCTGTGATTTGGCGTGGGACAAACGAGGGAAACTCGACCCGTGAGATTAGACCAGCCTTAGACCTGTGATTTGGCGTGGGACAAACGAGGGAAACTCGACCCGTGAGATTAGACCAGCCTTAGACCTGTGATTTGGCGTGGGACAAACGAGGGAAACTCGACCCGTGAGATTAGACCAGCCTTAGACCTGTGATTTGGCGTGGGACAAACGAGGGAAACTCGACCCGTGAGATTAGACCAGCCTTAGACCTGTGATTTGGCGTGGGACAAACGAGGGAAACTCGACCCGTGAGATTAGACCAGCCTTAGACCTGTGATTTGGCGTGGGACAAACGAGGGAAACTCGACCCGTGAGATTAGACCAGCCTTAGACCTGTGATTTGGCGTGGGACAAACGAGGGAAACTCGACCCGTGAGATTAGACCAGCCTTAGACCTGTGATTTGGCGTGGGACAAACGAGGGAAACTCGACCCGTGAGATTAGACCAGCCTTAGACCTGTGATTTGGCGTGGGACAAACGAGGGAAACTCGACCCGTGAGATTAGACCAGCCTTAGACCTGTGATTTGGCGTGGGACAAACGAGGGAAACTCGACCCGTGAGATTAGACCAGCCTTAGACCTGTGATTTGGCGTGGGACAAACGAGGGAAACTCGACCCGTGAGATTAGACCAGCCTTAGACCTGTGATTTGGCGTGGGACAAACGAGGGAAACTCGACCCGTGAGATTAGACCAGCCTTAGACCTGTGATTTGGCGTGGGACAAACGAGGGAAACTCGACCCGTGAGATTAGACCAGCCTTAGACCTGTGATTTGGCGTGGGACAAACGAGGGAAACTCGACCCGTGAGATTAGACCAGCCTTAGACCTGTGATTTGGCGTGGGACAAACGAGGGAAACTCGACCCGTGAGATTAGACCAGCCTTAGACCTGTGATTTGGCGTGGGACAAACGAGGGAAACTCGACCCGTGAGATTAGACCAGCCTTAGACCTGTGATTTGGCGTGGGACAAACGAGGGAAACTCGACCCGTGAGATTAGACCAGCCTTAGACCTGTGATTTGGCGTGGGACAAACGAGGGAAACTCGACCCGTGAGATTAGACCAGCCTTAGACCTGTGATTTGGCGTGGGACAAACGAGGGAAACTCGACCCGTGAGATTAGACCAGCCTTAGACCTGTGATTTGGCGTGGGACAAACGAGGGAAACTCGACCCGTGAGATTAGACCAGCCTTAGACCTGTGATTTGGCGTGGGACAAACGAGGGAAACTCGACCCGTGAGATTAGACCAGCCTTAGACCTGTGATTTGGCGTGGGACAAACGAGGGAAACTCGACCCGTGAGATTAGACCAGCCTTAGACCTGTGATTTGGCGTGGGACAAACGAGGGAAACTCGACCCGTGAGATTAGACCAGCCTTAGACCTGTGATTTGGCGTGGGACAAACGAGGGAAACTCGACCCGTGAGATTAGACCAGCCTTAGACCTGTGATTTGGCGTGGGACAAACGAGGGAAACTCGACCCGTGAGATTAGACCAGCCTTAGACCTGTGATTTGGCGTGGGACAAACGAGGGAAACTCGACCCGTGAGATTAGACCAGCCTTAGACCTGTGATTTGGCGTGGGACAAACGAGGGAAACTCGACCCGTGAGATTAGACCAGCCTTAGACCTGTGATTTGGCGTGGGACAAACGAGGGAAACTCGACCCGTGAGATTAGACCAGCCTTAGACCTGTGATTTGGCGTGGGACAAACGAGGGAAACTCGACCCGTGAGATTAGACCAGCCTTAGACCTGTGATTTGGCGTGGGACAAACGAGGGAAACTCGACCCGTGAGATTAGACCAGCCTTAGACCTGTGATTTGGCGTGGGACAAACGAGGGAAACTCGACCCGTGAGATTAGACCAGCCTTAGACCTGTGATTTGGCGTGGGACAAACGAGGGAAACTCGACCCGTGAGATTAGACCAGCCTTAGACCTGTGATTTGGCGTGGGACAAACGAGGGAAACTCGACCCGTGAGATTAGACCAGCCTTAGACCTGTGATTTGGCGTGGGACAAACGAGGGAAACTCGACCCGTGAGATTAGACCAGCCTTAGACCTGTGATTTGGCGTGGGACAAACGAGGGAAACTCGACCCGTGAGATTAGACCAGCCTTAGACCTGTGATTTGGCGTGGGACAAACGAGGGAAACTCGACCCGTGAGATTAGACCAGCCTTAGACCTGTGATTTGGCGTGGGACAAACGAGGGAAACTCGACCCGTGAGATTAGACCAGCCTTAGACCTGTGATTTGGCGTGGGACAAACGAGGGAAACTCGACCCGTGAGATTAGACCAGCCTTAGACCTGTGATTTGGCGTGGGACAAACGAGGGAAACTCGACCCGTGAGATTAGACCAGCCTTAGACCTGTGATTTGGCGTGGGACAAACGAGGGAAACTCGACCCGTGAGATTAGACCAGCCTTAGACCTGTGATTTGGCGTGGGACAAACGAGGGAAACTCGACCCGTGAGATTAGACCAGCCTTAGACCTGTGATTTGGCGTGGGACAAACGAGGGAAACTCGACCCGTGAGATTAGACCAGCCTTAGACCTGTGATTTGGCGTGGGACAAACGAGGGAAACTCGACCCGTGAGATTAGACCAGCCTTAGACCTGTGATTTGGCGTGGGACAAACGAGGGAAACTCGACCCGTGAGATTAGACCAGCCTTAGACCTGTGATTTGGCGTGGGACAAACGAGGGAAACTCGACCCGTGAGATTAGACCAGCCTTAGACCTGTGATTTGGCGTGGGACAAACGAGGGAAACTCGACCCGTGAGATTAGACCAGCCTTAGACCTGTGATTTGGCGTGGGACAAACGAGGGAAACTCGACCCGTGAGATTAGACCAGCCTTAGACCTGTGATTTGGCGTGGGACAAACGAGGGAAACTCGACCCGTGAGATTAGACCAGCCTTAGACCTGTGATTTGGCGTGGGACAAACGAGGGAAACTCGACCCGTGAGATTAGACCAGCCTTAGACCTGTGATTTGGCGTGGGACAAACGAGGGAAACTCGACCCGTGAGATTAGACCAGCCTTAGACCTGTGATTTGGCGTGGGACAAACGAGGGAAACTCGACCCGTGAGATTAGACCAGCCTTAGACCTGTGATTTGGCGTGGGACAAACGAGGGAAACTCGACCCGTGAGATTAGACCAGCCTTAGACCTGTGATTTGGCGTGGGACAAACGAGGGAAACTCGACCCGTGAGATTAGACCAGCCTTAGACCTGTGATTTGGCGTGGGACAAACGAGGGAAACTCGACCCGTGAGATTAGACCAGCCTTAGACCTGTGATTTGGCGTGGGACAAACGAGGGAAACTCGACCCGTGAGATTAGACCAGCCTTAGACCTGTGATTTGGCGTGGGACAAACGAGGGAAACTCGACCCGTGAGATTAGACCAGCCTTAGACCTGTGATTTGGCGTGGGACAAACGAGGGAAACTCGACCCGTGAGATTAGACCAGCCTTAGACCTGTGATTTGGCGTGGGACAAACGAGGGAAACTCGACCCGTGAGATTAGACCAGCCTTAGACCTGTGATTTGGCGTGGGACAAACGAGGGAAACTCGACCCGTGAGATTAGACCAGCCTTAGACCTGTGATTTGGCGTGGGACAAACGAGGGAAACTCGACCCGTGAGATTAGACCAGCCTTAGACCTGTGATTTGGCGTGGGACAAACGAGGGAAACTCGACCCGTGAGATTAGACCAGCCTTAGACCTGTGATTTGGCGTGGGACAAACGAGGGAAACTCGACCCGTGAGATTAGACCAGCCTTAGACCTGTGATTTGGCGTGGGACAAACGAGGGAAACTCGACCCGTGAGATTAGACCAGCCTTAGACCTGTGATTTGGCGTGGGACAAACGAGGGAAACTCGACCCGTGAGATTAGACCAGCCTTAGACCTGTGATTTGGCGTGGGACAAACGAGGGAAACTCGACCCGTGAGATTAGACCAGCCTTAGACCTGTGATTTGGCGTGGGACAAACGAGGGAAACTCGACCCGTGAGATTAGACCAGCCTTAGACCTGTGATTTGGCGTGGGACAAACGAGGGAAACTCGACCCGTGAGATTAGACCAGCCTTAGACCTGTGATTTGGCGTGGGACAAACGAGGGAAACTCGACCCGTGAGATTAGACCAGCCTTAGACCTGTGATTTGGCGTGGGACAAACGAGGGAAACTCGACCCGTGAGATTAGACCAGCCTTAGACCTGTGATTTGGCGTGGGACAAACGAGGGAAACTCGACCCGTGAGATTAGACCAGCCTTAGACCTGTGATTTGGCGTGGGACAAACGAGGGAAACTCGACCCGTGAGATTAGACCAGCCTTAGACCTGTGATTTGGCGTGGGACAAACGAGGGAAACTCGACCCGTGAGATTAGACCAGCCTTAGACCTGTGATTTGGCGTGGGACAAACGAGGGAAACTCGACCCGTGAGATTAGACCAGCCTTAGACCTGTGATTTGGCGTGGGACAAACGAGGGAAACTCGACCCGTGAGATTAGACCAGCCTTAGACCTGTGATTTGGCGTGGGACAAACGAGGGAAACTCGACCCGTGAGATTAGACCAGCCTTAGACCTGTGATTTGGCGTGGGACAAACGAGGGAAACTCGACCCGTGAGATTAGACCAGCCTTAGACCTGTGATTTGGCGTGGGACAAACGAGGGAAACTCGACCCGTGAGATTAGACCAGCCTTAGACCTGTGATTTGGCGTGGGACAAACGAGGGAAACTCGACCCGTGAGATTAGACCAGCCTTAGACCTGTGATTTGGCGTGGGACAAACGAGGGAAACTCGACCCGTGAGATTAGACCAGCCTTAGACCTGTGATTTGGCGTGGGACAAACGAGGGAAACTCGACCCGTGAGATTAGACCAGCCTTAGACCTGTGATTTGGCGTGGGACAAACGAGGGAAACTCGACCCGTGAGATTAGACCAGCCTTAGACCTGTGATTTGGCGTGGGACAAACGAGGGAAACTCGACCCGTGAGATTAGACCAGCCTTAGACCTGTGATTTGGCGTGGGACAAACGAGGGAAACTCGACCCGTGAGATTAGACCAGCCTTAGACCTGTGATTTGGCGTGGGACAAACGAGGGAAACTCGACCCGTGAGATTAGACCAGCCTTAGACCTGTGATTTGGCGTGGGACAAACGAGGGAAACTCGACCCGTGAGATTAGACCAGCCTTAGACCTGTGATTTGGCGTGGGACAAACGAGGGAAACTCGACCCGTGAGATTAGACCAGCCTTAGACCTGTGATTTGGCGTGGGACAAACGAGGGAAACTCGACCCGTGAGATTAGACCAGCCTTAGACCTGTGATTTGGCGTGGGACAAACGAGGGAAACTCGACCCGTGAGATTAGACCAGCCTTAGACCTGTGATTTGGCGTGGGACAAACGAGGGAAACTCGACCCGTGAGATTAGACCAGCCTTAGACCTGTGATTTGGCGTGGGACAAACGAGGGAAACTCGACCCGTGAGATTAGACCAGCCTTAGACCTGTGATTTGGCGTGGGACAAACGAGGGAAACTCGACCCGTGAGATTAGACCAGCCTTAGACCTGTGATTTGGCGTGGGACAAACGAGGGAAACTCGACCCGTGAGATTAGACCAGCCTTAGACCTGTGATTTGGCGTGGGACAAACGAGGGAAACTCGACCCGTGAGATTAGACCAGCCTTAGACCTGTGATTTGGCGTGGGACAAACGAGGGAAACTCGACCCGTGAGATTAGACCAGCCTTAGACCTGTGATTTGGCGTGGGACAAACGAGGGAAACTCGACCCGTGAGATTAGACCAGCCTTAGACCTGTGATTTGGCGTGGGACAAACGAGGGAAACTCGACCCGTGAGATTAGACCAGCCTTAGACCTGTGATTTGGCGTGGGACAAACGAGGGAAACTCGACCCGTGAGATTAGACCAGCCTTAGACCTGTGATTTGGCGTGGGACAAACGAGGGAAACTCGACCCGTGAGATTAGACCAGCCTTAGACCTGTGATTTGGCGTGGGACAAACGAGGGAAACTCGACCCGTGAGATTAGACCAGCCTTAGACCTGTGATTTGGCGTGGGACAAACGAGGGAAACTCGACCCGTGAGATTAGACCAGCCTTAGACCTGTGATTTGGCGTGGGACAAACGAGGGAAACTCGACCCGTGAGATTAGACCAGCCTTAGACCTGTGATTTGGCGTGGGACAAACGAGGGAAACTCGACCCGTGAGATTAGACCAGCCTTAGACCTGTGATTTGGCGTGGGACAAACGAGGGAAACTCGACCCGTGAGATTAGACCAGCCTTAGACCTGTGATTTGGCGTGGGACAAACGAGGGAAACTCGACCCGTGAGATTAGACCAGCCTTAGACCTGTGATTTGGCGTGGGACAAACGAGGGAAACTCGACCCGTGAGATTAGACCAGCCTTAGACCTGTGATTTGGCGTGGGACAAACGAGGGAAACTCGACCCGTGAGATTAGACCAGCCTTAGACCTGTGATTTGGCGTGGGACAAACGAGGGAAACTCGACCCGTGAGATTAGACCAGCCTTAGACCTGTGATTTGGCGTGGGACAAACGAGGGAAACTCGACCCGTGAGATTAGACCAGCCTTAGACCTGTGATTTGGCGTGGGACAAACGAGGGAAACTCGACCCGTGAGATTAGACCAGCCTTAGACCTGTGATTTGGCGTGGGACAAACGAGGGAAACTCGACCCGTGAGATTAGACCAGCCTTAGACCTGTGATTTGGCGTGGGACAAACGAGGGAAACTCGACCCGTGAGATTAGACCAGCCTTAGACCTGTGATTTGGCGTGGGACAAACGAGGGAAACTCGACCCGTGAGATTAGACCAGCCTTAGACCTGTGATTTGGCGTGGGACAAACGAGGGAAACTCGACCCGTGAGATTAGACCAGCCTTAGACCTGTGATTTGGCGTGGGACAAACGAGGGAAACTCGACCCGTGAGATTAGACCAGCCTTAGACCTGTGATTTGGCGTGGGACAAACGAGGGAAACTCGACCCGTGAGATTAGACCAGCCTTAGACCTGTGATTTGGCGTGGGACAAACGAGGGAAACTCGACCCGTGAGATTAGACCAGCCTTAGACCTGTGATTTGGCGTGGGACAAACGAGGGAAACTCGACCCGTGAGATTAGACCAGCCTTAGACCTGTGATTTGGCGTGGGACAAACGAGGGAAACTCGACCCGTGAGATTAGACCAGCCTTAGACCTGTGATTTGGCGTGGGACAAACGAGGGAAACTCGACCCGTGAGATTAGACCAGCCTTAGACCTGTGATTTGGCGTGGGACAAACGAGGGAAACTCGACCCGTGAGATTAGACCAGCCTTAGACCTGTGATTTGGCGTGGGACAAACGAGGGAAACTCGACCCGTGAGATTAGACCAGCCTTAGACCTGTGATTTGGCGTGGGACAAACGAGGGAAACTCGACCCGTGAGATTAGACCAGCCTTAGACCTGTGATTTGGCGTGGGACAAACGAGGGAAACTCGACCCGTGAGATTAGACCAGCCTTAGACCTGTGATTTGGCGTGGGACAAACGAGGGAAACTCGACCCGTGAGATTAGACCAGCCTTAGACCTGTGATTTGGCGTGGGACAAACGAGGGAAACTCGACCCGTGAGATTAGACCAGCCTTAGACCTGTGATTTGGCGTGGGACAAACGAGGGAAACTCGACCCGTGAGATTAGACCAGCCTTAGACCTGTGATTTGGCGTGGGACAAACGAGGGAAACTCGACCCGTGAGATTAGACCAGCCTTAGACCTGTGATTTGGCGTGGGACAAACGAGGGAAACTCGACCCGTGAGATTAGACCAGCCTTAGACCTGTGATTTGGCGTGGGACAAACGAGGGAAACTCGACCCGTGAGATTAGACCAGCCTTAGACCTGTGATTTGGCGTGGGACAAACGAGGGAAACTCGACCCGTGAGATTAGACCAGCCTTAGACCTGTGATTTGGCGTGGGACAAACGAGGGAAACTCGACCCGTGAGATTAGACCAGCCTTAGACCTGTGATTTGGCGTGGGACAAACGAGGGAAACTCGACCCGTGAGATTAGACCAGCCTTAGACCTGTGATTTGGCGTGGGACAAACGAGGGAAACTCGACCCGTGAGATTAGACCAGCCTTAGACCTGTGATTTGGCGTGGGACAAACGAGGGAAACTCGACCCGTGAGATTAGACCAGCCTTAGACCTGTGATTTGGCGTGGGACAAACGAGGGAAACTCGACCCGTGAGATTAGACCAGCCTTAGACCTGTGATTTGGCGTGGGACAAACGAGGGAAACTCGACCCGTGAGATTAGACCAGCCTTAGACCTGTGATTTGGCGTGGGACAAACGAGGGAAACTCGACCCGTGAGATTAGACCAGCCTTAGACCTGTGATTTGGCGTGGGACAAACGAGGGAAACTCGACCCGTGAGATTAGACCAGCCTTAGACCTGTGATTTGGCGTGGGACAAACGAGGGAAACTCGACCCGTGAGATTAGACCAGCCTTAGACCTGTGATTTGGCGTGGGACAAACGAGGGAAACTCGACCCGTGAGATTAGACCAGCCTTAGACCTGTGATTTGGCGTGGGACAAACGAGGGAAACTCGACCCGTGAGATTAGACCAGCCTTAGACCTGTGATTTGGCGTGGGACAAACGAGGGAAACTCGACCCGTGAGATTAGACCAGCCTTAGACCTGTGATTTGGCGTGGGACAAACGAGGGAAACTCGACCCGTGAGATTAGACCAGCCTTAGACCTGTGATTTGGCGTGGGACAAACGAGGGAAACTCGACCCGTGAGATTAGACCAGCCTTAGACCTGTGATTTGGCGTGGGACAAACGAGGGAAACTCGACCCGTGAGATTAGACCAGCCTTAGACCTGTGATTTGGCGTGGGACAAACGAGGGAAACTCGACCCGTGAGATTAGACCAGCCTTAGACCTGTGATTTGGCGTGGGACAAACGAGGGAAACTCGACCCGTGAGATTAGACCAGCCTTAGACCTGTGATTTGGCGTGGGACAAACGAGGGAAACTCGACCCGTGAGATTAGACCAGCCTTAGACCTGTGATTTGGCGTGGGACAAACGAGGGAAACTCGACCCGTGAGATTAGACCAGCCTTAGACCTGTGATTTGGCGTGGGACAAACGAGGGAAACTCGACCCGTGAGATTAGACCAGCCTTAGACCTGTGATTTGGCGTGGGACAAACGAGGGAAACTCGACCCGTGAGATTAGACCAGCCTTAGACCTGTGATTTGGCGTGGGACAAACGAGGGAAACTCGACCCGTGAGATTAGACCAGCCTTAGACCTGTGATTTGGCGTGGGACAAACGAGGGAAACTCGACCCGTGAGATTAGACCAGCCTTAGACCTGTGATTTGGCGTGGGACAAACGAGGGAAACTCGACCCGTGAGATTAGACCAGCCTTAGACCTGTGATTTGGCGTGGGACAAACGAGGGAAACTCGACCCGTGAGATTAGACCAGCCTTAGACCTGTGATTTGGCGTGGGACAAACGAGGGAAACTCGACCCGTGAGATTAGACCAGCCTTAGACCTGTGATTTGGCGTGGGACAAACGAGGGAAACTCGACCCGTGAGATTAGACCAGCCTTAGACCTGTGATTTGGCGTGGGACAAACGAGGGAAACTCGACCCGTGAGATTAGACCAGCCTTAGACCTGTGATTTGGCGTGGGACAAACGAGGGAAACTCGACCCGTGAGATTAGACCAGCCTTAGACCTGTGATTTGGCGTGGGACAAACGAGGGAAACTCGACCCGTGAGATTAGACCAGCCTTAGACCTGTGATTTGGCGTGGGACAAACGAGGGAAACTCGACCCGTGAGATTAGACCAGCCTTAGACCTGTGATTTGGCGTGGGACAAACGAGGGAAACTCGACCCGTGAGATTAGACCAGCCTTAGACCTGTGATTTGGCGTGGGACAAACGAGGGAAACTCGACCCGTGAGATTAGACCAGCCTTAGACCTGTGATTTGGCGTGGGACAAACGAGGGAAACTCGACCCGTGAGATTAGACCAGCCTTAGACCTGTGATTTGGCGTGGGACAAACGAGGGAAACTCGACCCGTGAGATTAGACCAGCCTTAGACCTGTGATTTGGCGTGGGACAAACGAGGGAAACTCGACCCGTGAGATTAGACCAGCCTTAGACCTGTGATTTGGCGTGGGACAAACGAGGGAAACTCGACCCGTGAGATTAGACCAGCCTTAGACCTGTGATTTGGCGTGGGACAAACGAGGGAAACTCGACCCGTGAGATTAGACCAGCCTTAGACCTGTGATTTGGCGTGGGACAAACGAGGGAAACTCGACCCGTGAGATTAGACCAGCCTTAGACCTGTGATTTGGCGTGGGACAAACGAGGGAAACTCGACCCGTGAGATTAGACCAGCCTTAGACCTGTGATTTGGCGTGGGACAAACGAGGGAAACTCGACCCGTGAGATTAGACCAGCCTTAGACCTGTGATTTGGCGTGGGACAAACGAGGGAAACTCGACCCGTGAGATTAGACCAGCCTTAGACCTGTGATTTGGCGTGGGACAAACGAGGGAAACTCGACCCGTGAGATTAGACCAGCCTTAGACCTGTGATTTGGCGTGGGACAAACGAGGGAAACTCGACCCGTGAGATTAGACCAGCCTTAGACCTGTGATTTGGCGTGGGACAAACGAGGGAAACTCGACCCGTGAGATTAGACCAGCCTTAGACCTGTGATTTGGCGTGGGACAAACGAGGGAAACTCGACCCGTGAGATTAGACCAGCCTTAGACCTGTGATTTGGCGTGGGACAAACGAGGGAAACTCGACCCGTGAGATTAGACCAGCCTTAGACCTGTGATTTGGCGTGGGACAAACGAGGGAAACTCGACCCGTGAGATTAGACCAGCCTTAGACCTGTGATTTGGCGTGGGACAAACGAGGGAAACTCGACCCGTGAGATTAGACCAGCCTTAGACCTGTGATTTGGCGTGGGACAAACGAGGGAAACTCGACCCGTGAGATTAGACCAGCCTTAGACCTGTGATTTGGCGTGGGACAAACGAGGGAAACTCGACCCGTGAGATTAGACCAGCCTTAGACCTGTGATTTGGCGTGGGACAAACGAGGGAAACTCGACCCGTGAGATTAGACCAGCCTTAGACCTGTGATTTGGCGTGGGACAAACGAGGGAAACTCGACCCGTGAGATTAGACCAGCCTTAGACCTGTGATTTGGCGTGGGACAAACGAGGGAAACTCGACCCGTGAGATTAGACCAGCCTTAGACCTGTGATTTGGCGTGGGACAAACGAGGGAAACTCGACCCGTGAGATTAGACCAGCCTTAGACCTGTGATTTGGCGTGGGACAAACGAGGGAAACTCGACCCGTGAGATTAGACCAGCCTTAGACCTGTGATTTGGCGTGGGACAAACGAGGGAAACTCGACCCGTGAGATTAGACCAGCCTTAGACCTGTGATTTGGCGTGGGACAAACGAGGGAAACTCGACCCGTGAGATTAGACCAGCCTTAGACCTGTGATTTGGCGTGGGACAAACGAGGGAAACTCGACCCGTGAGATTAGACCAGCCTTAGACCTGTGATTTGGCGTGGGACAAAAAAAAAAAACTCGACCCGTGAGATTAGACCAGCCTTAGACCTGTGATTTGGCGTGGGACAAACGAGGGAAACTCGACCCGTGAGATTAGACCAGCCTTAGACCTGTGATTTGGCGTGGGACAAACGAGGGAATTTTTTTCATCGCGCACCTAAGTGCGCCACCTCCGGTGGACAATTCGCCCCTCCCGGGGATCGAACCGTGGCTGGCAGGGTACCAAGCCGAACGCTCGACCAACCGGTCTAGCGCTCGCTGGTAATACTCTCTTTTATCTAAACCCTATTGAGAGCTAGTCTTCGTTGTATGATGATGGAAATAATAGCAGCACTATAAAAAGCATGCAAATAAGTAGAATTGAAAGGTTATATACAACAGATACCTTTTGCAATCACGGTAGATGGACTTCGTCCTTTTGAAAACATCACTATCCACATAGACACAACAAACAACAACAAAAGTAGCACTGCTTGTCTACCTGTGAAAAGAATAGGCCAACTGTTGCTAGTTGCTACCCATATTTACATGTCTTGTAGTGAAAATTATGCTGTATACTCCAGCAGTTTCAAATTATAGATTATTTTATTTTAATATATATATATATATATATAGATTTTATTATATATCTATACTAAAAGGATCCTAGATAATTGAAAACGTTTTCCACCGAAAAACCCACCCCCACCCTCTCACAGAGGACCCACCTGTCGGGCTTGGTGGGAGCGAAGAACAAAAAAAAACGCAAAAAAAATGCATGTTCCAGACGCTTTTAGTTCATTCTCCGCAAAACTTTTTTCACCTAGCCGCCCGCGCATACCCACCTTCTGCCAGGTGGGCCCCTACCTCCCCACGTGCACACAATTATCCCGTATTGCTAATAGACAATAGATTGAAGAGATTGTCTCCATATAAATAAAGATCAACTAACTCAAAAAATAATGTGCCTCTAGATTAGAGAATAACTAAAGCTCTCTATACATGAGAGAGCGAATATAAATATAAAATATTTTAAAAGCGCATCGCACGGCTGGTACCTACATGTCATCAATGTATAGAAGAGAGTTTAGCATTCGCGTGCCGCGCGGGCATTGCAACTATATTTTATATGTTATGTTTGATTTATTTTATATATGTGCGTGCGCACATGTGCCCGGTGGCTGGACTGGGCCGAGCTCCGCCGCGCCGGCTTCCGCGGCGTCGTCTTCGACAAGGACAACACGCTCACGGCCCCCTACGCGCCCGCGCTCTGGCCGCCGCTCGCCACTGCGTTCGACCAGTGCCGCGCGGCGTTCCCGCCCGGCGCCCTTGCCATCTACAGCAACTCCGCAGGTTTGGCTGCTCCCCCGAGCCGTTGAATTTGGGGAAAATCTGTTTGTTGGTATGATTGAACCGTCGGTGGGTGGTCACAGGGTTGAAGCAGTACGATCCGGATGGTGTTGATGCGAGGGCAATCGAGGCGTCAATCGAGGGTGTTCATGTGATCAGGCATGGCAAGTGCAGACTCACTGTCCTCTGAAACACACGACCCAATAGCCTCAATAGTTCATTCTTGATCATAATTTTGGTTTCAGTTTTTGGATAATCATTGGCTATCAGATTGATTCGGGCTTGTTAGTTATATCACCACAATCTGGCATCACGTGGAAATCGGTTTGTTCATTGTAATGGGTGGAAATCGGTTAGTTAGCAACATTGAAACGTGCTAAAATCTTCAGCCAAATCCCTTGCTTGTTGAATGAAAACTCAATGGATGGATCTAATTTGTTGCCTGATGGTTCATATGCATTTTGTTGCTTGAACAATGTCTGCAAGACTGCATCCATTGCATCGTTAATCCGCTTAGCACCATCATGTTGTCTCATTGTGTCATTTGTATTGAATTAATGGACACTGAAATGCACCTCACAAATCACAATGTATTTATACATGTATATGTTCATCCGTAATTTGACTTTCCTATTGAAGATGATGAAGATAATGCACTTATGCATTCATTCTGTTGTGTGCAGATACAAAGAAACCTGGTGGGGCGGCTAAGGAAATAGAGAGTTACTTTGGTTGTTCAGCCTCAAATCTTGTGCTGGTAGGAGTATAGTTATGAGTTACTCCTAATAACGTGTAAAGTTTTCTAATTTTAGCTTGTCACTGCTCCAGGTTGGTGATCGATACTTCACTGACGTGGTCTATGGGAACAGGAATGGCTTTCTTACAGTGTTGGCAGAACCACTAAATTTTGCTGATGAATCGTTCATTGTCAAAAGGGTATGTTTCAGATTTCTCCAGTGAAGCTGAGATGGTATTTATAACTTTGAAAGGGAAAGAATGATGCTAGTATTATTGTACAATCCAAATCCTGAAACTCTATTATCCTATATCACTGGTGTGCTCGTTTTTTCATGGATTTTGTGGCTCCATATCTAGGTTCATGATAATGTCTTAAGTTACACATTAATTAATGGAAAGCGAAGCCCTTGATGGTTATGCACCATACCTTGTGACATTTGTTGTATTCTAGGATAATAGAGTTTCAGGATTTGGATTGTACAATAATACTACTGTCTCTTATACACATCTAGATGTGTATAAGAGACAGGCTGAGAGAAAAGGAGAGGAGCAAGAGGCTACATGGGTTACAATTCCTGATGATTTACTTATTTCTACAGATGGAGATAAAATTATTGCACTTGTGTCTGAGGTATATCCGAATTTATTAGTGAATTACAAAAATCCTGAATATTTGGCGTCACGTGCCATTGTTTGCCCAAATAATCAGACAGTTGATGAATTGCAACTATATTTTATATGTTATGTTTGATTTATTTTATATATGTGCGTGCGCACATGTGCCTTTGCTAGTCTAGATATAGGACTGAGAAATATGTTCTATAAAATGTTAAAATCATTTCCTTCAAAACCAGCATGGCTTAGATTGCAACTCTCTTCTTAGAGTATAAACGATTTTGGCGAGCTGATCAGATTAACCGGTGAAGTTTCGTGTAGTGTAACTCGTCTATCCAAATTTGAGTCCTCAATTCATTCAGTGTGTGTATATATATATATATATAGACACACATTTTAGATTTATTCTAGTTTTTAATTAACAATATTATTTTCTTTCAAGCGTATGTGGTCGAATTTATTAATTTCGACCAGTATTTTAAAAGTGTCTTAAAGATAATAGTTATTTATATACTATCTCCGTTCCAAATTAGTATTTATTGTTAACTTTTTTTCATTATCTTTGACCATTCGTCTTATTTAAAAAAATTATCCAAATATATAAACCAATAAATTATTCTTGAAGTATATACCATGATAAAGCAAGGCACATACTACCTCCGTTTCAAATTATTATTCGTTGTTGACTTTTTCTCCATGATCTTTGACCATTCGTTTTATTCAAAAATTTTGTCCAAATATACAAATAAGTTATACTGAAGTATATACGATGATAAAGCAAGTCACATATAAAATAAATGATATTTATGAATTTTTTTGAATAAGACGAATGGCCAAACGTTAAATGAAAAAGTCAACTACGAATAGTAATTTGGAACGGATGTAGTATAAAATAAATGATACTTGTGAATTTTTTTAATAAGACGAATGATCAAACGTTAAGCGAAAAAGTTAACAATGAATTGTAATTTGGAACGGAGCAGGATATCGGTAGAGATGAGCTGGTGTCTGTGAAAATTTTGAAAAAGAAAACAACGGGGGTGTTTATTTCCTGGAAAAAAAAGATAAAAGGTGAAGTGAAAAAGTCACATCGGATACTGTAACACTTTTCGTTTGTTTGTGGTAAACATTGTCCTACCTTGACCTAACTAGGTTTAAAAGATTCGTTTCGTCGTGTACATCAAAACCATGTAACTAGTTTTTTTTATTTACCCACGTTTAGTACTCCATGCATGAGAAGAGAGATTTGATGTGATAGGTGAATAGTAAAGTTTAGAGAGATAATTTTTAAAAATTTAATGATGTGACCGGGAACTGTTTGGCCAACGTGAAGAGGTAGCCTATCCGTTGACCTTATCGTCCGCCTGGCGCACGCTTTGTGTCACGGCACGGCCCACCTTCTCGCACAGTTTACGAATAAATCTTTCAAAAATAAAAAGCAGCTCACGAATATCTTATCGATTTCTTCCCCACCTCAGCAGCCGGCAACAAGCAGTGCCCGGCTCTGATGCTACGGCCGCCGCCGGTGCCACTACGCCCTTCCCCTCCCCGAGCCTCCCCGCTTCCGCCCCCCAGAGCGACAAACCCTAACGCCGACTCGGCATCAACGGCAACCACCAGCGCCGCCGCCGCGGGCACAGCGGCCAACATGGGCGCGGCGGCGTGGTGGCGGCGAGCGGTCGGGCAGCGGTTCAACCCGGCCGGCGTGGCCGCGGTGGTGTCCGTCGCGGCGTCCGAGCCGCGCCTGGCGCTGCCGCACGTGTCGGTGCAGGACATCCGGTGGCTGGACTGGGCCGAGCTCCGCCGCGCCGGCTTCCGCGGCGTCGTCTTCGACAAGGACAACACGCTCACGGCCCCCTACGCGCCCGCGCTCTGGCCGCCGCTCGCCACTGCGTTCGACCAGTGCCGCGCGGCGTTCCCGCCCGGCGCCCTTGCCATCTACAGCAACTCCGCAGGTTTGGCTGCTCCCCCGAGCCGTTGAATTTGGGGAAAATCTGTTTGTTGGTATGATTGAACCGTCGGTGGGTGGTCACAGGGTTGAAGCAGTACGATCCGGATGGTGTTGATGCGAGGGCAATCGAGGCGTCAATCGAGGGTGTTCATGTGATCAGGCATGGCAAGTGCAGACTCACTGTCCTCTGAAACACACGACCCAATAGCCTCAATAGTTCATTCTTGATCATAATTTTGGTTCCAGTTTTTGGATAATCATTAGTTATCAAATTGATTGGTTTGTTAGTTATATCACCACAATCTGGCATCACGTGGAAATCGGTTTGTTCATTGTAATGGGTGGAAATCGGTTAGTTAGCAACATTGAAACGTGCTAAAATCTTCAGCCAAATCCCTTGCTTGTTGAATGAAAACTCATTGGATGGAGCTAATTTTTTGCCTGATGGTTCATATGCATATGCATTAATCTGCTTAGCACCATCATGTTGTCTCATTGTGTCATTTGTATTGAATTAATGGACACTGAAATGCACCTCACAAATCACAATGTATTTATATATGTACATGTTTCATCCATAATTTGACTTTCCTATACAAGATGATGAAGATAATGCACTTATGCATTCATTCTGTTGAGTGCAGATACAAAGAAACCTGGTGGGGCGGCTAAGGAAATAGAGAGTTACTTTGGTTGTTCAGCCTCAAATCTTGTGCTGGTAGGAGTATAGTTATGAGTTACTCCTAATAACGTGTATAAGTTTTCTAATTTTAGTTTGTCACTGCTCCAGGTTGGTGATCGATACTTCACTGATGTGGTCTATGGGAACAGGAATGGCTTTCTTACAGTGTTGACAGAACCACTAAGTTTTGCTGGTGAATCGTTCATTGTCAAAAGGGTATGTTTCAGATTTCTCCAGTGAAGCTGAGATAGTATTTATAACTTTGAAAGGGAAAGGATGATGCTAGTATTATTGTACAATCCTAATGCTAGAACTTTATTATCCTATATCACTAGTGTGCTCGTTTTTTCGTGGATTTTGTGGCTTCATATGTAGGTTCATGATAATGTCTTAAGTTACACATTAATCAATGGAAAGCGAAGCCCTTGATGGTTATGCACCATACCTTGTGACATTTGTTGTATTCTAGTATAATAATAGTGAGTGTGGCATCATGAATAGTTTCAACATCTATGGTACTAGCTGCCTATCTCGCAAGGTATCATCACACCTAAGGTGCTCTTGCTACCATATAAATAATGTTTGTAAAATAGCTGGATGGTCTAGTAACGATTCAGTGTGATGTCCATAGAAGATGCAGCTAAAAGGGCTTGTTCTTGTTCTTGGATCACAATTCCTCATCATATTCCTTATTCAGCCACACTGGAGTTGGCAAATAGGTACAAGGGTCCTCAGCATTAGCTCGTAGTTAGCAGTTTAGACATTTTACAATATATTTAGTATGTTGATTATTTCTTTAAAGATAAATCTTCGAGCATTCAGTGTGTTTCGACTATTTATATTCTATATGATACATGCTGCCCACCTCCAACGTAGTTGTTACTGGTTTGTGACAATATATTCTGCCTCCTCAGGTTAGGAAACTGGAGGCATACGTCGTCAGTTATTGGTACAAGAAAGGGCACAAACCCATTATGCATCCTTTGCTCCCGGACGCAAGAAAAATTGTGAAGTTTGATCCATATGACGACTCAGTTACAACCAGAGCATAGCCTGATGATCCACGCTGTTCCTGATGATCCTCCGAATCAGTGAGGTAGAGAGATGTTGTTTATTGCTGAGAAGATTACAGGGAGAATATATGGTGTGTAGAGATTTTCTTTCTATTTTTTTAGCAGAATGGATTTCGGGGAAATATATTCGTTTATGACCCGTGCGTGAAACCTTGAACTTTACTTCGATAGTCCTTGGTTCCTTGCTGCATGATAATATATATACCAACGGGCTTCCTCCCTAAGAAAATTCAGTAGGTAACATGCTTCACATACAGTAAATAGCTTGGCTGATGCAGTTCAGTGCCCATTTACGTCACCTTCCCTGTCGCAACTATACAGTGGAAGGAAGGCCATACTTGCTTGTCTTTCAGGTCTCTGTCTCACCAGCAGCTGTACTTCCGCACTCAATGGTACTCCATTAGGGTGATGTGAGATTTTGCACGAATGGCAATTAGGGTTAATTAGTCAGGTGTACCTGACTTCTGAACATCTGAAAATTCATAATATGTGTAGGAAGATAAGCCCAGGACTAGCTTGAATTGGCAGGTATTTTGAATGTGCAAATTTCACGACTTAAAATATACATTAAACCGCCCACAACCATTTTTTTTTCTACATAGAGCAGCATGAGCCTATAGTTATGATTTGAACAACACGGAAATGTTCACGCTGTACTTCCTAGCCGCTCTAATCTTGTGTTATTTTCCCTCGACATACAAATAGCATGCGTGCTCCTATGCTTTTATTTCCTCAACAGTTGCTCTGGTGTTTACAGAGATGACTTTGGCTTGAAAGATGAAGATTTCTGTCCATATGAATATACACCTACTCCACGCTTCTTCCCAAGCCGGCCAGCATCAACATACTGAACCAGAAGAGGGCAAGGGCTGTACTTGCTATCTCCAAGGCCATTGTGAAGTACCCGAAGCACTGAAAGGCAGACGTCCAACCCAATGAAATCTGCAAGCTGTAGAGGACCCATTGGATGATTCGTGCCCAGCTTCATCCCTGTGTCAATGTCCTCTTTGGTGGCCACTCCGGTGTACAGTGCCCAGAACGCCTCATTGATCATTGGCATGAGAATGCGGTTCACAATGAATCCTGGGAAATCTTGAGAGCATATGACAGTCTTCCCAATCCTACAAAATTTTAAATGAAATCATCAGGCAATCTCAGGTGACTCCTGTAACATCAACATTATTACAGATTAGCAGGTGGTGTCAACATCCAAGATATGCAAGTGCTGTACGGAGACAGGTGATAGGCATGCACTTCTTTAGATAACTTTGAACGAAAGCAGACCCAAACACATGATGCACTAATCTTTACCTTTCGACAAATTCACTTGTTTTGTGCCAGCAGCTATGAACAAACTGATTCAGGTGAAAGCATGATGCACTAATCTTTACCTCTCGGAAAAAGATTTGACCGCAGCAAACACACCATCTGATGTATCAGCACCTCGAATAATCTCGATCAATTTCATTATGGGAGGAGGGTTAAAGAAGTGCATGCCTATCACCTGCAGCATGGAACTCACTTCACAATCTTGAAGACTAAAATTCAGATTCTTGGCATGTACAGATAGGATGCCGGATTGCTCATCACCTGAGAGGGGCGTTTGGTAGCTGAAGCCAGGCGGGTTATGGAGATGGAGCTGGTGTTGGACGCAAGAATGGTGGAGGGCTTCGTGATCTTGTCCAGCTCCACGAACAGCTTTTTCTTGACATCTTCGTTCTCAACGATGGCCTCAATCACAAGATCCGCGTCCCTGAGATCTTGCACGGTGGATACGCACCTTATCCGCTTGATGGAGTCTTCGCATGCGTCCTGGAGACCAATGACCCCCAAAAAAAATAATAAAAAAATGAAGGGAGCATCTTCTACAGAGCGACCGGCGCGGTTTTGGAAGGGTGCTTTGGGAGGTCGAAGCGCTCACCTGGGAGAGCTGGCCCTTGGCGGCGAGGCGGCGGAGGGAGGCGGAGATGGAGGCGACGGCGCTGGAGAGGGCGGCGGAGTCGGCGTCGAGGAGGAGGACGGCGCAGCCGGCGGCGGCGGCGAGCTGGGCGATGCCCGAGCCCATCTGCCCCGCGCCGATCACGCCCACCGCCGCGATCTCACTCGCTGTCGCCATGGTTTCGTACTTTCGTTTCCGAGGAAGGAAGCGGTCGGGCTTATCGCCTTCGCCAATCGCCACTTTCCGGTCCCGTGCCGTCTCCTGCTTTTCCACTGGTATGCCACCTTAAGGACTTCTTCAACGGCAAAAGTCAACACCTAGCTCTAAGCACTTAGGAGACAGCTCTTTCAATGATCTAGCTTTTAACACATAGTTCATAACATGAATGACCCCACACGTCATCCTCACACAACCTCGAAGTACGTGTATGAGACTATCTCTTGATCAAGAGCTAGTTTTTCACTTTTGCTACTGTTTATAGATTAAAAAATTCTATGAGCCAGCTATGAGCCAACCATTGGAGGAGGCCTAACAAAGACCAATATAATTTGAAAGTCGTTTTGGGTCGTTTTGAAACAAAAAGTTTTGGAATGCTTTTCTACCGTTATGTGAACGCAGCCGGCATTCTGCGTAGTACTGTAATAGCCTACTCGCTGGACTGCAGCTGTTGGTAGTTCACCTGTCGAAGGCAATTGGGCAAGGGACATTGTGGTGCTTCGAAATACTGATCACCAATTGCCAGTGTTGCTTCGAAACTACGAGTTGCACACACACGTAATCAAAACCAATAGTATTTAAATAGAATTCAGGTCAGTATCAGCGGAGTTTTATGAGGGAGTTTCATCATATTGGATATTAGATGTGCTGATATGGCACAAGAAAGAGAAGGAGAGTTTTATGCTATGTGAAAAGAGTTTCATCAACACGAAACTTTTCTAACACAGTTAGTTTCTGGTCTGAATAACCCTACGGTAAAACTGTGCACTACGAGTCTGACCTTATTAGAAATGCATGATATAATCATGAGTCGCAGATACAACCACAAATTAACATGCATCCCAATTCCCAATATTCATGCACAACACAAATTGCAAGTGGGCTCGCCGTGTTCCCCGAGATAGCACACTAGCATCGCTACAAAAACACAAGTGTCACACAGTTCACTCAGCAAACTTGTCGATCCGATCCAATCCAATCCAATCCAAAGAAATAAAACGAAAAGAAGAATCTCTGCACAAATTAAGTCACCCAGCCCCATATTCCTCGACGCAGCGGGAGAAGAGAGTCTCAACACGAGCAAGACCGCCACGCCCTGCAACGTGAGAAGAGTCTACAGGAGCATGACCGCCGCGGCCAGCAGCGAGGACGCGACGCACGCCGTCCAGGTGCCGCCGCTGACGCCGCGGGTGCCGGCGCTGCGGCCTCCGCCACCGCCGCGTCGCCCCCCGCCCCCGCGCCTCGCTTCCGCGACGTCCGCGAGGCTGGCCGCGCAGTCGCGCAGAGGAGCACGACGAGCAGGAGCGCGCACAGCAGGACCCGTGCCATTGTCTTCTTCTTCGTTCTCTGGTCTCCCCAGGTTATTGCTACGCTCACGGAACAGCGACCTGTTGTCGCGAATGGTTAGTTTCTTCCCTCAAAGTTCAGATTGCAGTGCCTAGCATAGCGCGCTTAGCTATGGTATTTATGAGCGATCCCCGGAGTTGACCAGGACGTGTTAACGAGTACTGCTCGGTACTACTCCGTATGTAGGAGACTAGGAGGCAGAACGCCACGCAATTAAGTGACGCAACCACGGCCTGAATATTCTACTTGTTTTTCTTATGTTGCTGATCGACGATGATGATGATGATGATGATGATGATAATAATAATGTGGTTTGAAAAGTCTGCAGGGACACATCATTTGCAGGGACACATTATCTTGAACTTTCTGTTGGATTTTGTATGTCGTTTGGCCGCCTATTTATTCTTCAAGGACACGTTACACCTGATCATTGTTGTAATCTTTAACTTTCGGTTGGATTTTGTAAATCATCTCGCCCGCCTAGTCGCCTCTGTATTGAAAAGAACGATAATCCACCATATATTGGCCTACTAATTGGCTTGAATAGAAATTCTCCGGCACTTTGATACTGAAGCTCCCTGATGGGTTCCCCTACGACTCGGTCTACGGTTTCTAACCACACTGCTGCTCTCAATTACTCTGTAGATGAAGTGTCATTTAGAGTCCAGAGGCATCTAGAACTAGAAGTAGTTTATGTCATTGTTTTCTTTTGATCGATCATACTAGCAAATCTGACCATATTACGGAAGAAAAAAAAAGAAACATCTCTAAGAGCATCTCCAAGAGTAATCCCAAAATAGTGATTTTGGGACCTTGCCAAAAGCTATTAGGAGCAAAAATTATCCCTCCACCCAACAGTTCCCAAAAAATTGGGCCCAAAAAGATTTAATTGCTGCCACATCATCCATCCGTGGGCCTAATGGCTGATTTTTTAACCAGGTAACTCGGGAGGTTTTTTTCCCTCCGTTATTTTCTCGCGGGATTGGGAGTGCAGAAAAGAGGGGTAAATTTAGCTCAAGATGGAGTCAATATTGGGCACGCAGAAAAATTGGGAACAACTTTAGACAACTGTTGGAGGCTTATTTTTTCACTTCATTCCCAAAATTTATTATTGGGAGTATTTATTAGGCACTCTTGGAGATGCTCTAAGAGCAACTCCAGCAATGGCCTCTACTTTGGACCCTATATCTTTTGAGTAGGGGCTCTCCCTACTTTTTGAGGGCTTATTTTTTATATCTAACTCCAGCAAGAGTCCCTACTTGGGAGCCTCTATTTTTTTTCTTCTATTTATGCACATGCTATATCTATAATCTTCATCTCACATGATATAAAATAAAACTAAATTATTGATACTGTATATAAATGAGCCATATTCAAATTTATGATTTCAAACATGACAATTGAAATTGAAATTCAAATGTTTAGCACACAAACACAAATAAAGTCTCATCACATCACAAACAGTCTCATCATATCACGAAAATTTCAAATGCAGGATTAAATCACAGCAGCTTTCCCTTCTCTCTTCCTTTCTTTTTGCTTGCATAAGTTTCTTTTAATATATCTGCATATATAGGATTCACAAACATTACTGGTAAATATATATTGTTTACAAGCTCAAACTAATATGGATCAGCTAACACATACCTATTACGTTGCTCCATCGACATCACCTTCAGTACCACCACCAGAAGCACCAAACCCACCATCAAACCCGCCGTCAAACCGACCACTGAATGCGGCCATTTTCTGTGCTGTAATTTGCGCCCTCATTGCCAACACATACGCCTTTTGATTCGGATCCATGGTGCTGACATCACAGAACATAATCTTCTGTTCTTGCTCCCACATCAACTTTTCCTTTTCCAAGGATAACTTTTGCTGATGGATCAGCTTTGTCTCCTCCCATCTCTGCTCCTTCAATTTTTTCTCCTCGGACCACCTCTCCTCTCTCAGTTTCTTCTCTTCCTCCCTCAGTTTCTTCTCATCCTTCTTCTCCAAGATCAACTCCTCAATCGCTTCTTTGTATGGTCCTGCATCTCCTCCGGTCTTCAACCTTTGTTTTGCTTCTTTCCTTCCAATTGGCCTCTTGTTTTGGCCTACCTGTGATGAATCAGGAGCTTGATTCTTACCAGTGTCATCTCCCTCTTCTTCTTCAACACCTCCCTCAGATGGCGTGGAAGACTTGGTTGGCCGTGGCCTCTTGTGTGATTTATCAATTGATTGAAACTTGGGACAATTCCTCACCTTCAACCAACAATGAATAAACTGAAATGCCTTCTTTGGTGGCTTGTTAGCGAACAAGGTTTGGGCTTCGAGAAGCTGTAAAAAAAATCAAGTGTTAGTTGACAGCATACAGAAGAATCTACAAGAATCAAGTGTCAATAAACCAGTGCACTTACACTCCGGAAGGCTTGCGTATGGGAGGGATCGGCCACAGGCGGCACACGGACAGGGCCACCCCTCGAGCAGAGGTGGGAGCTGCAAAGGAGGGGGTTGTTGCTATGCTGCGGCTTGTGATGGAGGGTTGGGGCGGCGCCGCAGAGCACCTTGGGGAGGGCGGCGGACTGCCAGGAAACGATGTGACGCAGTAAAAAGGGCGGCGATGCGGGTGAAAAGGCGCGGGAAAAAAAAGAAAAGGCGCGCAGAAAAGAAAATGGCGCGTGAAAAAAATCTGCATCCGCGGGAAAAACAGAAGGATAGCGAGCCCCTGGAGAGCCCCCAGGCCTAGGGGGTGTGGGGGGAAATTTGGAGGCCTCCCTACAATGAGGGCCATAGTAGGGGCCTTGCTGGAGTTGGTTTTTTTTGACCTTGGCCTCTAAATATGAGGTAGGGGCCTGTTTAGAGGGCCTGCTGGAGTTGCTCTAACACCCCTAGCCGGCTAGCCCAATAAACATGGCCCAAAAACAATGCATAATTATTGGCAAAAATTATTGTATTTATCCTCACCTTTCAACAAAAAATAAATCATTAAAAATGCATATAATTAATGATGCTCAAACTTTAACTTAAATTCACGGGTTACCATGTAGACCAAACATTAAACAATATGAAAAGAAGTCTTTCTACCAATATATTTTATTGCGTTGAATGGATCTGTGCCCATTTGCTAACAAACCAATACAATTTGACTTAACATATTCCTTTCTATTCAAATACTCATTATATTTCTATCTTTTTCTATTCAACAACATAACCGCATCTCTATGTGTACTCTCTGAGTTGGCAAGGACTACATTTCACATGTGGTTCGGCCTAGCAAACAACTTGTTGCTAGAGGGCTTTGTACATGTGTTGGTAGAGTTTCCAAATGCAAGTAGCAAGTAGCTAGCGCTTGTTGATACTCCTCAAAATAAGATATTTTCTATAGCACTGTAAAACTTTATACTCCAGTACGTATTAGATTCCTAATATATGTCATATTCATTTAAAGTTCAAAAATGATCTCTAAAGTTTGGAAAAACAATTTACGTCGAAATGATTGAATAGATGCATGTACATTCTCCAAAGCCAATAACATTCTTTTTCTTTACCGTAATAACAAAATGAATGTGCATAAATTTATTGCCACATATGATAGCGGCTGGTTTGTGAGATTTTATTATTACAAATGTTGACTAAAATAAGTTAAAAATGTATTGATGAACATAAGCATATTGTAGCTCAAGTGGTGGAAGTTCTTTCTTTGGTTTGGAGGTGGAGATCTAAGGTTTTAACCCCTTAGCCTCCTCATTTTTGTGGGTTATTAATCATTATTATGTCCCTCTTTTTCTTCTGGTTTTCTCTTTGGTTCGTTGTTTTATTCGGGTTTATCCGGTTTTCCCGTTTAATGGATGATGCACGAAATTAGACACATTTGGGTTTGCTTTTGGCCAGACTTTCACACAATTTTCTCCGGATTACATGTCAGAAGCCTTCCTTGCTTTAGTATAAGGACATAGATATAAGAGTGGGAGTTGCAAAGTGTTCTAACTTATTATGAACTGAACTCGTAATATAGATGCGGTGCACACTTGTGAAATTTAGCACTAGACAGCTCGGATGAAGTCCAAGAATACAAAGAAACATTGTTGAAACTCGAGTAAAATGAATTGTAGTATATACTAAGAAAAATATCTTTCTGAATGTTTTTTTAGAGCACCAGATGCTTCTAACATAGTTTAACCGCAAAAGTGCCTAAATCAACGCATCTGGTGGACACTTCGCGGATGTTGAGATGAAGATAGAGTTTGTGTCTTCTCCGTTTGTGCCTATATCATAGCAACTCCAGTAGATTGAGGAAAACAACACACTTTCCCGATATCTAACTAAAAGGGTTTTTGCACGGTCAAAATATTTTTTATAAAGAAAAAAGTCTAAATTACTGCCCTCAAATATGAACAAAATCCGAATAATCCCATAAAGTATGTTTTGGTAATTAGTCCAATCTATCCCATTATAAGATTTGTCTTTTTTATTTCTCCATGCACAAGTGGTGTTTTAAGTTAAAATTTTATGAGATGATAGAGACCCGCATATCGATTTTTTCAAAAAAATAATACAAATTTCTCATCATTATTTCTCATAAAATTTTGTTTGATATAGTTAATTTATTGTTACATGTCATAGCCATTCAAAATAATGACGAAAATAAAATATACTTTTTAAATGTAATTTATGATCCACTCTATTATACCACAAAATTTCAATTCAAAATAACATGTGTACATAAAGAAATAAAAAAAGAGAAATCTTACGAAGGGGTAAACTGGGCCGATTGATATAGTTGGAGGGTGTAAAAAAATCAAAACATACTTTAGAGATTATCCGGACTTTGTCCATACTTAAGGGCAGTAATTGAACTTACTTTAGAGATTATCCGGACTTTGTCCATACTTAAGGGTAGTAATTGAACTTTTTTGTTTTATAAACATTATATGATATCCTCTATCACAAAATTTCAACTTAAAATTATACCCTCCATAGAGAAATAAAAAAGATAAATTCTACTATAGAGATAAATTGTACCAATTGACTTAACTGTGGTAGTGATTTGAACTAAAAAATAGTTTAGAGCATCTCCATTAAGAAAACTAATCCCATTTCCCAGTAACTACTAAGCTATTGTTTCGGATCAACTTGCCATGAAAAATCCTTCTCATGGTTACTTTTACTTAAAAAATGATGTTGTATAGTAGAGATCGTATTATTATCCTGAATGACGAATTAAGATAATCTGATCTCAGCGCAAACAGCGCCCTCAACTCAGAGAATATGACACAGATTTAGTCACTAATCACAGTTCCCC
>OAMR01000299.1:1322801-1337744 GCA_900205405.1 Echinochloa crus-galli
GAGTCTTCAGTCTACCTTTGTTTTCTTTGAGATGAAGTAGAAAAAGAAAGCTCAGCCTCATGCTGTAATCTTATGTTTCCTTCAAGTCGAAGTAAGACAGGAAAGCTCATAGCCTGATGCCGCACTTTTTTATAAGATTTTTTTTTAAATATCTGAACTTGTGTCCTTGATACCATACATCTTGCTTTTTCGTGGGTAATTACACATCACTTGCACTGTGTTTTCTCTTGAGGATACGAATAAGAATTGCGTATCGTTGTATTAAGAAGAATACTCAAGAGTTTGCAACGCGAGTCTGACGGGGAACTTGCAAACCCAAGAGCATTAGAGGCCACTTGTACAAATAACAGAACTACCCTATTCTCCATGCCAGGTAGCAGTTGAATTCGGTGCCAGAGCTCAAGATACTAGGCGATTGCTTGCACTGTGAGCGCGCCGGTGATGTCTTTGATCCAAAGCTTGTTGGATAGGCCCTCAGCCACCGTTCTTGTCATCAGAGTGCGTGGACGAATGAGCACCTGTACTGCATGCGTGGCGTTGTCTTTGGCTACGGATGGTAAACTGTGGACACGCGTCCGCGCCACTGTTTTGTTGCATAATGAATACAAGTATATCTCAGTAAAAAAGAATCTAGAATTCTAGGCCAATAACTAGACTTTCAATTATAAATGTCGCAGTTGTATAACAGCAGCTTTCATGTTTAACTACAGAACTGTGCGGGGACAGTTCAGTTGGTCATGTTCAGAGTTCAGACTGTTGCCAAGAACACTATGACTTTGGCTGCATGTTTCACCTACTTATGCAACATCGGCATATAAATCAATGATTGTCATCCGGATGGCAATTGGGATTCGCACTGTCTTTAGACCGTCGTGCCAAGTAAGGCTGCCAAACGTGTAGTCCCCTTGTAACCTCCACAGAGGTGATAACTTCACTTGGAATGTTATAACTTTGTTTGCAGCATTGAACATGAGAACAGACGGCTCGACATCCATCTTGGTTCCAGGTGGGCTTTCAATTGTGGCATGATAAATTGTATCTACCTCTCCTATATTTGTGACCGTTCTTGATATGGTAATGGGATGCCTGAGATCTGGAATGGAGATGGCTGGCAAGTTCAGATGGTGCCCAGGTAACGTTGTTGAGACATTGGAGAGCGCGAATTTCTTGAAAGTGCAGTAGTGCACCCGAAGAACTTGTTGTAATCACTTGGATCAATGTCATAAATCAGGCCAGGGTCAGCTGCCCTGATAGGGTTTATGTGACCCCCTCCATAGTCAAATGGGTCAGCGATCTTTCGAGGCAATCCTTGTGCCAGTATTGGCATGCCACGCTGATCAGTTATAGATGCTGTAACCATGCAAAATGTGTAAAGTTAGACAGAACGCTGCACATGAACAAGAAGCAGCGTTCTAGATTTGGTTATAACGAGCTATGTTACCAGTGGTGATGATGGCAGATTTTATTGCAGCTGGAGACCAATCGGGGTGCAGAGCTTTCAGCAGAGCGACCACTCCTGCGACATGTGGTGTTGCCATAGATGTCCCTGAGAGAATCTCATAGGAGTCTTCCTTGGCTGCCAAGATGCTGGCTCCTGGAGCAGCTATGTCAGGCTGTGTGGGAAGCAAGAACACAGTGAGAAACATAATTGCTTAATCACCGACGGAGCTGTGCATTTTTCGTAGGCACCTTGATAACTTCAGGGTAGTCAATCGATGGACCTCTTGAAGAGAATGCAGCAACTTTTGGGGCCAGCATTGCTTCTTCACCAGTAACGGTGTGCGCTGGTTCGATCTTTGCCACAGGAGAACTGCTTAAAAGTTAAAAACAGATATAGGTTAATTTCCTCTGATGGCATTGTATTTATAAAGAGAAAAAATATCGTTCGCTACAATGACTAGTTAGAAAAACAGCCAGAGATTTAACTGAAAAAGGGGGCCTTTGTCTGGTTCACAATTCCGGCTGGAATTTCGCGGAAAACCCAAAATTTTGGTTTTTTCGCTGGGTACCGGAACGGAAAAATCATCCAAAATTTTATTTTGTAGTGCAAATTTAATTATTTTTTAAAAAGAAATGCTACAGTATTTTTCCGCTGGGTCCCGATTTTTTTTTCTACCGGAATTGAAAACCAGACTCATTTTGCAGAAGCATTCGAATAAAACAGTTTACCTTGCGTCGACCATGTATTTGCCGATCTGGTTGCCAGTGTCCAAGTCGACGAGAACACATGCAATGCCTTGGCAATCGGCTGTGGCATCGATAAGGTCCTTGGTGTATTGAGCAAAGATGAGACCGGAGCCTCCGCCGTCCATTACGTTTTGCAACGCGATTGGGAAAGGCGCAAGAAATGATGCCCTGAAGTGAGATACACATAGGACGATTTTTCCTCTCACGTCGGTGCCGTTTAAATCATCGACATAGCAACTGACCATAAAGAAATACAAACACGATCTGATCAGTTTCACAATACCTAACTTATTCACACATTATAATCTAAAAAAAACTTATTCACACATTATTAGCAAGAACGCACGTGCGGCACGCACGTTTATTAATGACATGTAGGTACTAAAACAATATCACTTCACTTTAGTGCAAAGTGCTTTTAAAAATACTTTATATTCGCTCTCTCATGTATGGAGAGCTTTAGGTATTTTTAAAACTCATGATAGTTAGTATTTATTTATATGAAAAAACTCTCTAATTTATTGTCTTTTAGCAATACGGGATAATTATGTATAGACGTGGATACAAATGTGGGTATATTTAGGTGGGTCCTTTTTGGTGAAAAAAGTTTTGGGTTTAGAGGGAGAAATCAACTTGTATTCCCCTTTAATTGGTTTTAGTCTAATTCGTCGTCCTAGTTTATTGACAGGTAGGTCCTCTGTGAGGGGGGTATAGGTGGGGGTGGATCTTTTGTTGGTGAGAAAAGTTTCAATTCCAATTCTCTTTGTAGTATAGATATATGCAGCAAAATGACAGCAAAAGGAATTTCGTCATACAACTGCTCCCAATGCAAGAGGTTTAAAACTGCTCCTCGATGAGTTCCTCCAATGGTAGTACAGGGACTGCCCCTGCAAAATCACCACAGCTTGCTCAAGATCAGTACGTGCTGACATCAAAATCACGAGTCGTTTTTATTTTGTTTCGTACCACGATCTGTTGCTTGTTTCCCAGCGCGATCACGGTCGGAAACGAGCGGTCGATCTTGCTGGCCGCGACGGTGATGACCCAAGGAGCGGTGTTCTTAACCACCTGCTGCTCAGGCCCATAGTTCCCCGCGGCGTACACGACGGTGATCCCCTTCTGGACGGCGTGCAGGGCGCCGAACGAGTTCTCCTCCACGACGAGCGATAGCGACAGCACGTCCACCCCGTCGTGGATGGCGTCGTCCATGGCCGCCAGCACGGTGGCCGTGTTGCCGACCCCGGGGCCCCAGACGGACTTGTACACCGCGACGCGAGCCCGGGGCGCGCCGCCGCGCGCCGCGCCGGCGGCCAGGCCGTGGAAGCTCGCCGCCGTGGACGCCGTGTGCGTGCCGTGGCCGTTGCCGTCCCGCGCCGAGAGGTAGACGGTAGTCCATCATGAGGAACTCCTCGTCCACGCCGGCGCTGTAGAACCGCGCGCCGATGATCTTGCGGCTGCAGTTGCTGCGGCCCCAGCCTTCACCGACTTGGCACACGCCTTTCCACCGTGACGGCACCGGCCCGTACCCTTCGTCGCTGAAGCTCCTGGACTCCGGCCAGATCCCTGTGAGATTTCTCAAAATTCGCATTCGTTTCAGTCAATCACCTCGACGTCCTGGACCTGCTGGAGTAACCTGGAGACCTGGAGTACTAACCTGTGTCAATAAGCCCGATGATTACATCCTCTCCATAGCGCTGCTTTCATGGGGCAGCCCGTTGGGCATTTGGTAGTTGAGCCCCAGGAAGTCCCAGCTCCGCGTCGTCGTCGTCTCGTACCTTCTGCTTGGCTGCACACTGATGACTTCCGGCAAGTCTTGCCGGAGCATACATGAATATTGAGCGAATAGCCAGCAATTTCCAGTAATTCCAGGATGAGCTTATTTGTTCGTTACTCATAAATCAACCAAACCAAATTCGGACAGCCAGAAATTCAGTACGGAGTATTCCTTTTTTTCGAGTAAAATTCAGTATTCCTTTGACCCTGTTTGGATCCATGTGTTAGTGTTAGTCTGGGGCAAACTAATATTAAAGTAACATTTTTGATCCAAACATGAGTGTTACTTTGGTGTTAGTTGGGACTAATACCCCTAAAAAACTAACCCCTTTCAAGAGGTGGTAATTGGTGTTAGTTTAGTGAGGCCCACAAGAATCATTCCACTTTTTTCCCTCTCTCTCCTCAAGGATCTCAAAAAAGTGCAAACTAACACATGAATCCAAACATAAATGGTGTTAGTTTGTTACGTATTAGTTGGAAGTGTTAAAGGACTACTACTAATACTAACACTAACAATAGGGATCCAAATATGCCCGTTTGTTCTCCTTTGATGCGAAAATTTACTCCTCGGTGAGATTATCTGACCTGCAAGTTGCTGTGCTTGGTCTTCTGTAAGCATGGACGCAAAGCCCGAGAATCCATATTTGTAGCTATAAATGATGGAAGCTAAAACATCTTCTTTACTGAAAATTCAGGATCTGCATGGTTAGTCCACTAGTACACAATGTTTTTTTTTCCCCTGCTGTCGGGTGGTGAATTAGGACAATGGTTCAAAAATGAACACCTCAGACCAAACCAGAGAGGGGAATGGATAGAGTAGCAAGCAGAGCTCCCCTTCCAAGAACGTTCGAGAGCACAACATGGTGCGAAGCAACGACATCATCTGGATGTCCATGCTTTCTCTCACCCAGGTATGCTACGTAGAGCTGCAAAGAGATTCAGAGTGAGCTCAGAGCATCTTCGAGATGCAGATATTCTTTGAATCACCTCGGCAAAAACAGCTCATGACAACGCGTGCTAACCTGTTTGCGCGATCCATGCACTCCGACTGAAAGTATGCTGGAGGAAAGTAGTCGGTCAACAGTGAAATTATATTATATTTTTCTTGTGGTAACCTTATTCGCAATGATCTGGACCTCTTTTCTAACTTGCCCCTTCTGATTGAAAAAGGCAAGCGACACCTGCTGACCGGGCGTGATTAAGCCAGTGCGATCGCCAACGTGGCGCTTTCCGGATTTCCTGGTTTGGGGTCCCAGGCATCTATTTTGGAGCGTCCAAGAAGGCTCCGACGAGCTCATGCAGCGATAGCCACCTTACTTAAATATAAAAAAACTAAAATGTCCCAATCTAAAAACACAAAAGATGTTTCAATCCTGCTGATCTTTTTTTTTTGAGAAGTGCAATCTTGCAGTTGTAGGATGCAATCACTAATTAGGATCAGCAGGATTAAACTTCTTTTGTGTTTTTAGATAGGGACATTTTAGCTTTTAAGGCTCCTAGCGTCACTTTCAAGTTGCGAAAGTTGGGCCACGAGGCCCGATCATCTAGGGCAGAAGTTCAGCAACACAGTTTTGGAGGGCCTAAATCTCAGGAAAGATGAGCTTAATTTTGGCCCGCTGAGGGATCCGAGTTGGCCCAAATCTGTCTGCTCTCCAGCCAGCCGCATCGCTTTTCTCCGCCGCCGCAGCCGCAAGCTGGCTACGCGCTCCGTGTCGCCGGCCGCGCGACGGGAGTCGACCAGATCTCCTCGGCTCCTCCCCCTCCCCTTCTTCTCCAATTTGGTTTTTTTGTGCTTTTGATCTTGGAACTATGAAGCATTGGATGACGGGTCGCCTCTCGCTGTTGATTCGTGCTCACGTTATTGGATCTTTCAAAGATCATCTTTGGGAGGCCTCTCTCCGGGCTAGGAAGGAGTCTGCGCTTCATTCTCTGAAGGTGCTGTGCTGGTTTGTCCACATCTAGATGGGCTGATATATATTGCATTGCCTCAATTTGGCTTCTGAATGGACTTGTGGGAACTTTTTGGCTGGGTGACTGGGTCATAAGTTTATCTGATTTGTTATCTTCACTTTAACAATTATAATAGTAAATAACAAAATGCAAGTTTATCTTCAATTACAAGGATTTGTGCGGCTGCAACTGACTTTTATTTAGTATAATTAGAGTAGCACATAGCAAACACAGGTACATCAACTCCTATGTGGCTATAAAGGAATTACAAGTAAGTCATAGAACTTGACCAATGAAAAGAATGATATATAGTGCTAGCATGTTTCTCCCTACTTATGTAACTTCGCCATAGAAATCACGAATTATGATTCGAGCTGCTATTTGTGGGCAGGCCTAAAGGCAACGCTTCTGAGTTCATCTCTGCAATGACGGTGTCAGTGGTATGTTTCAGATACTTGGCCGATAGCTTCTCAAAGGAAAATTACAGTGTGTGATGCCATTCCTTTTGCCTTAATTATTTTCTAAATTACATTAGTTCTGAGAATAGTTTGTGCGAATCAATTTCCAACACTTTTTGGACCAGACAAGAGCCCTGCAAAATCCCCGTGGAAAAGGCTTCAGTTAAGATACCCAATGACAGCTGAAACAGGCCTGCTAATCTGTATTTCGTCTTGGAGCTAGAATTACCTCTAACCCGGACGTATTGCTTGCAAAAGTCAAGCCTCAATGTGGTCATTCCATTCTAAAGATATGATATAGTCATATGGTGATTTGTCATTCTAGCGTCACTTGGCTGTTGATGCATGAATGGGGAAGCCAAACAGAAGAGGTCAGCCAAACCCTTTTTTTTCAGTATGTCAGTTTTGATTACTTTGCAGGGTTGAATAATCAAAGAATACGTTAGCGGGTTCTCTATACGGTAATGGGAAGCCTCAGATCTGGAATGGCAATGGATGGCAAGTTCAGATGATAACCAGGTAACATTGTCACATTGCACTGTATGGATTTCGTGATGGTGCAACCAAAGAACTTGTTGTAATCACTTGGATCAATGTCATAAATCAGGCCAGGATCAGCAGCCTTGTATGGCGAATCCTGCATGCCATACATGGAAGTCAACAACAATGCATATATTTGCTTCCCATGGATGGGGTTTAATTAACATAATTAGTCAATGATAACAAACTTCGATTTATGTTTTCTTTTGCTTGGACCATTTCTCCATCAAAATCAACGAGGAGAAGCTAGAACCTTTTTCCATTATGAAAAAGTTCAGTTCTAGGGTCTTGCCATTCCTAAGAGTATACTCTGCCCTTTTCCCCTTTAATTGGGGTAGTTCTTTGATTAAACCTAGACTCTAAACCATAGAATCTATTCTTTAGTCCTTTACTCGTTTATTACAAGAATAGGGATAGGCAAAGAATTTTCCCACCCTCCGAGGCGAGGGCTTTGCTCACTCTACTTCACCACCCGGATGTATGGAATTCATAAATAAACTTTTATAGTTTTCCTTGAATGGAAAGGAGAGACTCCCTCTATGGAAGGATATCTCGATTTGATCTACGCTCCAATATCTTCTCGAGCCTTTTACTGACTCTGCCAGGCCTACGGACGCCTCCAGTCTTCGGAAGACTTACGGTCTCTCAAGGAATTCGACTTGACTCGATTAACAAGTCTCAGTTCCCTGACTGCGGGCTTGCGGTATCGTGGTTCGACTCTGCGATTACTCGAGCCTCTCCTCGATATCCTAATCCCTTGCCGGCTTAGGCTTGCATATGCACTTTACCCTTTGGTTCATTTCATTTCTTGACATGCCCATGCTATTATTCGTTTTCAAGTATCTGTGGGCATCTTAGTTATGTTTTAGCTTAGGCTTCTCATGCATAAATAGTAAATAAAAGGTGCGTGCTTGATTTTTTTATATAGATTGTACTATTTCTATTTATATGTGGACCGCTTTGCCTATCCAACCGAAAAATTGTCCAATTTTATTATGTATGTTTCTATCTGATGTCATTACATAGTGTAGACCGGTTCATACTGTTTATTTTTAAATATTTGGAATTGTTACTAGCCCGTGACCTTATCACTTTATACCAAATCCTCCTATAGCTTGACCAGTTGAGAGCTGCTTGCATTTCTTACTGCAAGAGCAGTTTTTTTTTTCGGTCTTCGTCTCCATGGACGAAGGGGAAACTCGGATCTCACTATCAGGCTAGGACCAAGCACCAGCTGTGATGCGAGCTCCCTCTTCTCTTGCTTATCCTTTTGAAAAAGAGACACCTCTGGGTAATACTCAGCCCATAGAAACAGTCATGCTAACCCTGATTACGTCCTAGGGCGCTGGAATTTCCTGCAAATTGTACCTTTTTTAAAAAAAAAACCCAGCAAAATGCGATCCGTGAACATTTTACTACCAAAAGTCAAAGTTTGATTTAGTTTCAATCTTAAGGTTTAATTTAGCCATATGGTGACTCGTCGTCCTCACTGGGTGATTGTGGTTTTTTGCTATTGGTGAAACCATCGATGATGAGGTCCGTCTAGAGATTGATTTTCGATCACGTTTGTTGCCTTGTTGGATCATCCGATCAGTGGTCTCCTTTTGAGGTCTAAGGTCATGTTTATTTGCTTTGTTGATTATATATCTAGATTACGAATCTCGGTAGCATAGTAAAACAACCACTATGAGACAATAAATAATTTGAAATACACTTATTTCAGATTATTTGTGGTCCTAAGATGGTTCTAGAATGGACTTTTACCATGATATCCTTGGATTATAATCTAGCTTATATAATCTAAATGGATTATAATATCAAACAAACAGAGCCTTAGTCAAGTAGAACTTGGGGCTCTCTGGAGGATTGCTGCATAGGTTTGTTCAAATCGTAGATTTTGGCTCCAATCCGGTTGGGTTGGGGCTACATTGAGATAGGGGCTAGCTATACGGGTAGTACCTTGCTCGATTTGACTCCTGGGTGGTTGGACCCTTTTTAGTGGATATTTTTAGCTAGGGCTATCTGTTTTGTTGGGTTCATTGCCGTAAGCAAAAGCGTGGTCTCAGCAGAAAAATATTATTCATGATCGGACAACCACATCAGTCATCAGAAATTTGGTTGGGTGGAAAGATGCCTCAGCAGTCTGAAGAGATTAGGGAGGAATCCTTGAAACAATTTAATTACGAGAAAAGAGATATTTACACCATTTTTTTGGTGGGATGTAATCATAACAATGTATTAACTGTCGTAGACGTATGAAATACGAATGTATTCTCAATTAAAAGCGTGTAACAGAACACCTGTACTTTGACATTTACATTAAAGTTGTATATTGAACAACACAATTAGGTTTAACCCACACAGTAGTGATGTTGTTCTGCTACGTTTGATAGATTAAAAAAAAAACTAAAACCACAATGGAACTTGGCATATCTCATTTTCATACATTGTTGCCAACATTCTATTATTTTCTTCAGAAAGTAAAAGCAAACCTATGATATTTCTGGCATGTTTTACCCTTCTTATGAAACATCTGCATATAAATCATGAATCGTCATCCGGACTGCTATTGGAATCCGCACCATCTTTTGGCCATTGTGCCAAGTAAGGCTGCCAAACGTGTAGTCCCCTTGTAACCTCCATAGAGGTGATAACTTCACCTGGAACGTGATAACTTTCTTTGCACCATTGAACACAAGAACAGATGGCTCAACATCCATCTTGACTCCAGCTGGGCTTTCAATTGCTGCATGGTAAACTGCATCCCCCTCATCTACGTTCGTAACGGTTCTCGACACAGTAATAGGGTGCCTCAGATCTGGAATGGCGATGGATGGCAAGTTCAGGTGGTACCCAGGTAACATTGTTCCATTGCACTGTACCAATTTCTTGAAGGTGCACGCAAAGAACTTGTCATAATCACTTGGATCAATGTCATAAATCAGACCAGGTATGGCCGCTTTGTTTGGATTTATGTTCCCCCCTCCATAGTCAAATGGATCAGCGATCTTCCGAGGCAATCCTTGTGCCAGTATCGGCATGCCATGTGCATCAGTTACAGATGCTTCAATCATGCATAATTGTGACAGGTTAGAGAACGAAAAAACTGAGGCAGCTTGACATATGATTTAGAGGTAGTGTTCGTTCTGAGTTCTCGGTAGAGTAGAACTGTTACCAGTGGTCATGATAGCTGATTTTAGTGCAGCTGGAGACCAATTTGGGTGCAGGGCTTTCAGCAGTGCGATGACACCTGCTACATGTGGGGTTGCCATAGACGTGCCCGAGAGGAGAGCAAAGGAGTCTCTAATGGCTGCTAAGATGCTGGCTCCTGGTGCTGCTATGTCGGGCTGCGAAGGAAGAAGACTGCAGTGAGATGACAGCATTATTGCTCAGTCACCAGTGATGCCATACATTTTTATGTCTGCGTACCTTGATAACTTCAGGGTAGTCAATCGATGGACCTCTTGAGGAGAATGCTGCTACTTTTGGGGCCAGTGCCTCTTCTTCACCCGTGACCGTGCGTGCCTGTTCAATCTTCGCCACTGGAGAGCTGCTTAAAACAGTCAGAGATCCATTGGATTAAGGTTTGAACTCATTGTAGAAAGGTACAATCAACTGAGAGCTTCTAATTGGGAGTGTTAATTGATCGGTCAATATGATGAATGCAATCTAGTGATCCACCTTGCGTCACCCATGTAATTGCCAATCTTGTTGGCCATGTCGAAGTCCACAAGAACGCATGGAATGCCTTTGCAATTAGCTGCTGCATCGAGAACATCCATGCTGTATTGAGCGAAGATAAGACCTGAGGCCCCAGCATTGAGGACGTTCTCCAACGCTAGTGGGAAGAGTGCAAGCGGTGGTACTTGGAAAGCTACACACAGCACAATTTGTCCCCTCACATCTGTGCCGTTCAGAGCATCAGCAGTGCATCTAACCACATGGAGAAAAGATGAATTGATCAGCTAAAAACATCAAACTGACTGATTATTCACAAAAAGTAAGCAGCAAAACTCAAGAAAGGATGTATTTATCGTACAGGCCTCCATCTGCAAGAAGCCTGAAGGTACTCTCTGACGAGTTTCTCCTTTTGTAGTACAGAGACTGTCCCTGCAAAAACGAGCAGAGCTGCCTCAAGATCATTGCTCATAATAAGTCACAAACATTCACTGTTACTTACCACGATCTGTTGCTTGTTTCCCAGCGTGATCACAGTTGGAAAAGTTCGATCAATCTTGCTCGCTGCAACGGTGATGACCCAAGGAGCTGTGTTCCGAACCACCTGTGGCGTGGGCCCGAAGTTCCCCGCGGCGTACACGACGGTGATCCCCTTCTGGACGGCGTGCAGCGCGCCGAACGAGTTCTCCGCCACGATGAGCGACAGCGAAAGCACGTCCACTCCGTCGTGGATGGCGTCGTCGATGGCCGCCAGCACGGTGGCGCTGTTGCCCGCTCCAGCGCCGCGGGCACTGCCCCAGACGGACTTGTACACCGCGATCCGTGCCCTGGGCGCGCCGCCGCGCGCGGCGCCCGCGGCGAGGCCGTGGAAGCTGGCCGCCTCCACGACGGAGCCTGCCGCGGTGGAGGCCGTGTGCGTGCCGTGGCCGTTGGCGTCCCGGGCCGAGAGGTAGTCGCTCTTGAGTTCCTGCTCGGCAACGCCGGCGTGGTAGAACCGCGCGCCGGTGATCTTGCGGTTGCAGTTGCTGCTGTTCCAGCCCACCCCGACTTGGCACACGCCTTTCCACCGCGACGGCACCGGCCCGTAGCCGTCGTCGCTGAAGCTTCTCGACTCCGGCCAAATTCCTGTGATCACCCCACGAGCAAAGTCATTTGAGCATGCTCCTGAGAAAAGTCACTCGAGCAGTCAAGTATTGACCTGTATCAATAATCCCGATGATGGTGTCCTCTCCATATCTGCTTCTGCGGAGAAGCTCGGAAGGCGTTTTGTCGTTCAGGTTCAGGCCCAGGAAGTCCCAGCTTCGCGTGGTCGTCGTCTGGTACCTTCTGCTTGGTTGCACACTGATGACTTCTGGCAAGTCTAGACGGACCGTGCGAAGAAGAAAGCAGAATTTCAGCGAGCTGTTCGGAAACTCATTCATACAGCTCAATCATACCTTATCTGACCTGCAAGTTGCCGTGCTTGCTCTTTTGTCAGCATGGCCGAGAAGCCCGAGAATCCATGCTTGTAGCTGTAAACGATGGAGTCCAAAATATCTTGTTTACTGAAATTTCAGGATTGTGCATGGTCATTGGTCATTCTATTGGTACGCAGGGTGTCTTGTAATGCTGTGGTGAAGTTTGATTACGGTTCACCAAAAGGTCTTATTAGACGAAATCAGAGCTGGAAAGAGTGCTGTGAGTTGAAGTGATCGGACTGAATAAGAGGTAACCTTTCAAGAACGCTTGATAGTGTTTCATGGTGCGAGGCAACGACATCATCTGGGTGTCCATGCTTCCTTTCGCCTAGGTATGCTATGTACAGCTACGGGAAGATAGATAATACAGTTGAGACAATTGAATCACCTCGAGATTGAGGGAGCACAAATCATGGTAAGGCAGGCTAACCTTCTTGCGCGATGCTTGCACTTGGACCAGAAACATGCAAAAGCAGAGAAACAGCAGTGCAGCCAAACGGCGGTGGTAAGAAGAGTGTGCTTCCATTTTTTGTCGCCTACCTACAACTGTGAACGGCAGGGCCCATTTGTAGATGTCGAATGTTCTCTAGGTCAACAGAAGAGTTATATTTTCTATCGGTAGAATTTTTAGACCAAAGACCAGTTGGCTCTCCTTTACTGAAAGCATATGTTGTTGTTTTCTATCGGCAGCTTTTTCTTCCAACTTTTTCGAAAACTCTAGTGATTTTTTTTAATATTATTCAACTCTCACGTCTCATTCGCTCCTAGTCTACTACCGATAGAAAAGGTCAATCGATAGGTACCCTTTTTTTTAATTATTATCGGGGGCTAGCGATACCTGCTCTCCTGATTACGACCAAAAACTGGAATTTCCTATACACATGGACGATTGGACGGTGATTTTTTTTAGGGCAACACAATTTTTTTTGAGCAACACATGGACGGTGATGGATCTACATCACACGTTTACCTGGGGCGTAAAGCCCAACAAACAATCTGGTGTAGAAGTTTCATAAAGAAACTAGGAAGAATCGCGCGCTTCGCCGCGCCTGTAGAGGTAGGGGCTGCTCTGAGTCACTAAATGGACGCTCAGCTGTCTGTGGTTGCACTGATCGACAAAATTTGCAAGCCGTACAGACCTCAATAAGTATGAAGACATTCTTTCATCTTTGCTACAAAACGTAACAAAATATTGGTGGTATATTTCAAAAGTTGTTGTAGGTATAACATAACACCCGAAAATGCGAAATTCAGTTCTAAAGAGAATCTAGAAACATTACAGGCTAGATGTCAAAATAGTTATTTGTTTTACAATCATAATATGATGGTCTTACACATCAATATGAATTGCTTAAACACTGCCGATGCATCGCTTTAGGCAGACCAAATCACTGTCCAATTTTGTATAGGTTTCCTGCAAGTAATGAAGCACAATAAGTCTAGAGAGTACATCTGGCAACATCACCATCATGAAGCAACTACGAATAGTGAAGAGTGAAGAGCATGTATTTGTGGGTTAAACAAAAATCCACAAATAGCAATATACATTTTTAGATGACATAAATCCACAAATAGCGCTAACATTTTCCAACTGCCATTCCAAATATGTTCGCAGATGACATAGTTGCATTTCCCTACTGTTAGAGTATGTTGTATATATCCCATAGGGCCCATGTATACTAGGCCCATTGAGGCCCATGTACATCACCCCATATAACCCACCCTTCTAGGGTTGGAGGGATAGACATTGTGATTACTCCTCTAGCATGGTATCAGCTAGGGTTTCCTTCCCTCTCTTCCCCTCCCTCTCCTAGCGCCGCCGCCGCCGCCGCCGGCCATGGCCGGCCGGCCGGGGCCGCCGCCACCCTCCCTCTCCTCCTGCTTCCCCACCTCCTCCGCCACCAGGACGTCTTCTTCCCCGACGACCACCTCGACGACCACCTCCACGGCTCTTGCGGCTACTGCACCGTCCTCCAGCTCTCTACCTGGCGCTCCTGCCCCCGGGCCGAGCGGGGGTGGGGGGCCGCGGGGGACGTGGTAGCCGAGGCCGGCGCGACCGGGGGCGTGGTGGTGGTACTGGAGGTGGTGGTGCTGGTGGGGGTGGTAGTGCTGGGGGCCGCCGGGGTGCGCCTCCTAACGCTCCTGCTCCCGGCCCTACCCCTCCTCCCGGTGGTGCGCCCTGGCCGACCTTCGCCAACCCCTGGTCCGGGCGCATCTCCATGTGGCCCTTCCAGGGTCAGGGTGGGGGTCCTCGTCCTTAGCACCACCAGCCGTCCGCCATGCTCTCTGCTGGCGCCTTTGCTCCGGCCTGGACTCCGCCTGCTCAGCCCTGGCCTATGGCGTGGGACCAGGCTGCCCTGGCGCAGACGTTCAGTACCATGGGGCTGACTCCACCGGTGGGCGCCGAGTGGATCACTGACACGGGTGCCACCCACCACACGACTCCAGATGCTGGTATACTCTCGTCTGTTCGACCCCCCATCCTTCTTGTCCTTCTTCCATCATGGTCGGTGATGGGTCGTCCAGCCTCAACATAGCGGGTGGCTAGTTGTGGCTGCGGGGGAGCCCTGTTGTGGGTGTTGCCTTTCTTTGTTGTCCAGTCTTGAACACCGCTGCGCCGATTGTTCAGACTGCGGGGGAGTGTGTTGCCTTTCTTTGTTGTCCAGTCTTGAACACCGCTGCGCCGGTAGTTCAGACTGCGGGGGAGTGTTAGAGTATGTTGTATATAGCCCATAGGGCCCATGTATACTAGGCCCATTGAGGCCCATGTACATCACCATATAACCCACCCTTCTAGGGTTGGAGGAATAGACACTGATATTATTCCTCTAGCATGGTATCAGCTAGGGTTTCCTTCCCTCTCTTCCCCTCCCTCTCCTAGCGCCGCCGCCGCCGCCGGC
>OAMR01000299.1:1339185-1356429 GCA_900205405.1 Echinochloa crus-galli
CTTTGTTCCTACACAAAAATTGGTTAATGTTTCTTAACTGCGTTGGTGCTGGATGTATTTGATTGAAGGCTTGAAATGTCATTTCTACAAATTTTAGTCAGGAAAAGATAGAATCAGTAGTCTGTTCTGGTCATTATTGCTAAAACATATATTCGAGGAAACATATGAACTTTCTGTTGAAAAATGAGAATTAAAGATATCTATTCCTGCATGATTTATTTTTGTAAAATTCTTTGAAGGTGACAAATGGACAATAGATGCCGGATTATACATCTAATACATACAATTGGAGAAATAAATGGAACAAGCTTGCAGATGTTCACCTTTTTTTATGCCTTATTTTTTTACGTCTGATTATCTATTTGTCACATGATCCTGGCCAGTTTGCAGACATGTTCTCTCTGTTTTGATTTATGTTTTATCCTTTTGACGTTCTCCGACCCGCGGCTCTCTCCGTCACCGAGAGTGAGTCGCGGATCTCTCCAGTACCCTCCTCTGTCCGCGACGCTCTGGCGGATCCCAACTGGCGTCGCGCAATGGAAGAGGAGTATGAGGCTCTTCTTGCCAACCAGACGTGGGACCTTGTGCAGCGTCCGTCTGGTTGCAATGTGGTGACTGGCAAGTGGATCTGGACGCATAAGCGTCGAGCTGATGGCACTCTGGAGCGCTACAAGGCTCGCTGGGTTCTCAGGGGTTTCACCCAGCGGCCTGGAGTTGACTATGATGAGACATTCAGTCCAGTGGTCAAGCCTGCTACAGTGCGCACAGTTCTCTCTATTGCTCTCTCTTGTTCGTGGCCTGTGCACCAGCCTCTCCCTGTCACCTATGTTGGCTCCACCTCTGGTCCTTTTCCTCTTTCTGATGTTCTTGTTGCTCCTCAGATGGTTCACAATCTTCTTTCCATTCGTCAATTTACAGCTGACAATTCTTGTTCTGTCGAATTTGACTCTCTTGGTCTCACTGTGAAGGATTTCGCTAGTCGGCGTCCACTGCTTCGGTGTGATAGCGATGGCCCCCTTTACACTCTTCGCCTTCCGACTTCCGCTGCTTCATCTTCGACTTCCTCGTCAGCTGCTTTGGTTGCGACTCTTCCACTACATGGCACCGCCGTCTCGGTCATCCCGGCCGTGACATTTTGGCTCAGCTCAGCCGTAGTGCAGCCATCACTTGTACTAAGACTGCCACTGAGCAGCTCTGTCATGCTTGTCAGCTAGGTCATCATGTTAGATTCCTTTTTCTTCTTCTTCGTCGCATGCGACGCATAGTTTTGAGTATGTTGTATATAGCCCATAGGGCCCATGTATACTAGGCCCATTGAGGCCCATGTACATCACCCCATATAACCCACCCTTATAGGGTTGGAGGGATAGACACTGTGATTACTCCTCTAGCACCTACTATACATTTTTTCTCATGTTTGGAGAAGATGATGTATAAGAATGGAACATTCTTCTGGAATTGCAGTGTAACACTTCTCTCTTTGTAGTATTGTCTCGGTTTATCTAAATTAATTAGTCCGCCTAGATTTTTAAGTACAACCTTAAAAGGCATTTCGTCAAGTAATTTGCAAGCACAATAATTCTTCTGAGCAACAAACAAAGGGGACTATTGTTGTTACCTTAGTGCAGCCAAAAAGGAAATCTCTGTATTATATTGGCTTCTGCAGTGGACCTGTAACTATGAGACGTGAACTGACACCTTCACCATGCCCATAGGCCATGGAACCTGCACTTTCACAAACTTAAACAGTGTCAGGTTTTGGTATTTGTTTGTCAAGGTACATACTGATACTGACAATAATTGCACACAAAACTGTCACCTTCAACAGAGTAGAGCAGTTAAATTTAGCCTAAACACTCAACAGGTTAAGGTAAGAATTCAGAAGTGGTCATAAAAGTAAAGCACAGCGACTGCTATTTTTGTCCTAATGCTTGATGAATGTTTGGTATCATCGAGAGGAACCTCTTGATAAATTGAGCCGCAAAAACAATCTTTAAAGTAATCTGGATATATAATATGAGGTCCCTCCTCTTTTTGAGCAAGGCATAAACGATTCAAACCAGCTTTATTATTGTTGCATAGCATTACAAAATATAGCTTTGGTCAGATCACAAAGTTACTACAAAAGGTCATCACCTGACATTGTAGCTGCGTTTTGACAACGTTCATGGTTGAAGGAGGATGAAGCACGTAAATAGAAGTAGATTAAAATACCTTACTAATGTTGAGAACTCCTCTCAGCTCTTTGTGGCAATGAGAAACCACAATGCATACTTTTATCACTTGTAGTAAAATTTTTGCTGAAATATTCAGTGGGATGCTTGGTTACGGTATAAGCACCAGGAGGTGGAATTGGACGATGTCAATTTCCTGAAATGGTCAACATGAATAAAGGTTAATCAGCTTCCGAACTACTTGTAATTCCATCTCCTACATTTCCCGATACATCCTAAAGGTATAGGAGATAAAATTAATCTGCACTTGGTCTATACGAATTACATATATTGCATATCGCAGCATCATTCACTTACTGGTTGGCGGTTGCAAGGTGTTGTTATGTATCTAAATCTCATCGGTTTTGTTGTCAAGCTATGGAAGCCGGCTTTTAGCTATTTAAGAAACACATACTGGACTATCCAAACATTTGGAACTGAACTATCATTTGCACTTGCATGGAAAAAATGCCGTGGACCTTACGTTACAGGTAGAATGGGAGATTGAAGTAGTTTGGAATGTGAAAAATCAGAATTTTTCAGTAGTACCTGTAACCTGCAAAAGAAGAGCTTCAGCATCGACAATTTCTGAAGGTAAGCTGATCAGCAAGCATTGCCATGGATCAGGTAAATGGATTGAACCAAATAAATGTGTACAATCCATGATTTGTCAATTTGCCAATATTTGCAAGGCAACATCAAGAACAAAGTACCACATAATGTTTAGAATTGAATTTAACCTGCTTGTTGTGCCACATTCTTCAGGAAACTCTGAGCACCAGTACAACTCTAATCACCGCTGGTGAATCCTTCTTGTGCCCTTTCACTGCCACTGCCCTTGACAGTCCCAATGGCAATGCTCTGCTATGGAGCAACATATGAAGAAAAAAGTGTACAGGAAGAATAGCCAGTTCCTATTTGCATCAGAGAGGAAGAGAGGGGAAGATGGCTGATGGTGTTATGGTTGGTTTGGAGTTGAGGAAGCAGGCAGGCACACCTCAGGTTGCTCCTGTAATTTTAATGGAGAAGGAAAAAAGCTGAACTATGCAGATAAGCTTGCACAAGCCAACAGTTGCATTAGCCTCCTCTAATCACCATTGACTAAAAGATTATATTTGAAGCCTATGTTAATTCTTTCAAATGCCTGGGCGTTGCTAGTATAGGTAGTAAAGAAAGCGCAACCATTGAAATATGCTAACCCGAGCAATCAACATCATACACTCGAAGGAAGCGTAATGGATTATCAGAACGGACATTTCATCAAACATCTAAAGTGCAGGACTGCAAGCACCAGCTGCACAGAGCAGGAACAGGAAGGACAACGAAATCACCTGGAGCTGGTTGCATCCATAGGAGGCAGGCACAGAGTAGCAAGCATGGGTGGCGCACGGACGATCTGCTGCAAGCATGGCGCGTCGATGTAGGCAGCATAGCCGGGTTGACGAAGAGCAGTCCTTCCAAGGGCCAGCTGCGGCTGCCGGTTCGGGCCTCCACCTTTCACGCGAGGTGCTCCTCCAGGAGCGTCGTCCCGGGCTGTTGAAGCGAATCACTTCCTTCTATTCGATTTGGAGATGGAGGCGCCTGCGCCGGGGCCGGTGGTAGAGCGACGGGGTAAGATTCCAGCCAGGAGCCGTGGAGGCGATGATGCTTATGTGGTGGCGTCGGCACGAGGCGGAGGAGAGCGGACGTGGGAGGAGATTACGCCGGAGCGCCGCGGAGGAGACCGGTGAGGATGAGCAGGCGGTGACTGCGAGGTGAGATAAACTGGGCGAAATCAATTTCGTGGCTGGGCAAGGATGACACACATGCCTTTGCACAGGCCGGACCTGCGCTGCTCGGCACGGCGCCGGGTGGCGCGGCGACAGACGGGCTGCGGGGGAGGAGGGCCGACGCGGGCGGAGGAGCGGCGCGGAGGGGGTGGATGGGAGGCGGCGGCGGGGAATGCGCGACCGGCCGGGAGGGGAAGGGCGAGGCCTAACGGCGCCCACGCGGCCGTACACAGCCGCAGGCCGGCCGCCGACACCGTCGCTGTCCTTGACTTCCACGGATCGCCGCCGCACGTGCCCGGCCAACGGTGCGGAGTCGCCGCGGGAGCCGGCGCATTCCGCCGCGACAGCCGCGCAGCCAACCGGCCGGAGGAGAAGCACCGCCGATGGGGGACACGCCGGGGGGCACGGCAAGGAGCAGAAGAGCGGCGGCGCGGGGAAGGGGAAAGGCAGCGGGAGCGGTTGGAGTGGACGGAGGTAAAGGGAGGGAGCAGGGCGGCGCGAGTAGGAGGGGAGAGGACGGCCGGAGGCAGCCGGAAGAGGCGACGGGGGCGAGCGAGAGAGAGGAGGGAGGAGCGGTCGCCGTTTTGTTCGGCGGACACCGCCGACGCCCACGCCATGCGCCGGGCCACACGTCAATGTCGGAGCGAGCGCGGAGCGGGGGCCGCTGGATGGGGGCCACGCGGGACGCGGGGGCCACGCGCCGAACGGCGACGCGCCGAGCTCCGGATGGCCCGAAAATCTTCCAGGGAGGGAGGGTTACATATGAGCCTATATTGTTAGTGGGCCTATCTGGATAGCTTAGTTTTTTTTGAAAGGAGGATAGCTTAGTATTTACCCCAAGATAGAATTCGAGTTGGCCCAAGCTCCTCCCTCTCCCGATCGCCTTTCTTCAGTTCCCCGCCGCCGCTTTACGGCTTACCTCTACGTGCTTTCGCCGTCCCGTCGTCCGTGCCTGGCACCGCCAACCGAGGTATCTTCTGCCGGGCTACTCTGTACCACTATCTGTTGTTTGTTTCCCATTGCGATCACGGTCGGAAACGACCGATCAATTTTGCTCGCCGCGATGGTTATGACCCACGGAGACGTGTGCTCGACAGTCTGCTATTTGGGCCCGTCGTTCCCGGCCGTGTACACGACGGCGATGCCTCTTTGAACGGCATGCAGGGCGTCGAATTGGGCCGTAGCCGTTTAGTTAAGGTCGGGTAATTTTTTTTATCCATTATCTAAAAATGCAGGGCGCCGAATGAATTCTCCTCCGGGAGAGCTCCGATGTCTGCTGCGCCTTTGATGGCATCGTCAAAAGCTGCGAGCACGTCAGCTGACCTGACGGTGCCCCATCCAGATTTGTACATTGCTATGCGAGCCCAAGTTAAAAGTGATCCATGGTCCGTTTTATATTTAAGTACCCGTGCGTTGCTACGGGTATGATACATAGAGCAAAGATAAATAGACCACACAAAAAAATAATTTTGATGGCTATAGGATCGCACCGAAGTCCATGAAATACTTTTATTTTTCGCAAAGGATGGATGGTGGACTATAAAACCGTGGTTGATTCTGAGACAAATGCACATAAAGCATATGAGCAATGCACGAATCCACAAGAGCATATGAGCAATCTCGGGCAGATAAAAATTCTTGACCACACAGCTGGGAAAGCACGGCGCATAGACAAAGATAATACTTGAATCAATCTTGTTTCAAAAGCCTTGTAATCGCTCACAATCTTAACATTATTTATGGAAGAACACCCCAACCAGAACATATTGACCTTACTTGCTTCATGAAGAATAAGGATAGACATTGGTAGGTGGATTTACAGAACTGTGTTATTCCTATATAACTAAAATGAACCAACATACCCATGTAATAAAAAATTGAGCACGGTTTTGGACTGGCAACGGGTCAGGGTGCTAGAGTAGAGGCGCGATCCTCCGGAGCTATATCATGTCTTACCCTTTCCTGTTGCCCCTCCCGAATGGTTCCATGTACTGAAACTCATTCATGTGTCATGTGTGCCTTCAGAAGATCTCCACACGTCAAAGCATATCAAGAAACGGAAGAAGAAACAGGAGTCAATTGAGACACCAGACCTTGAGTTTCAGGTTGAAGGGCTTGTTGTAGCACTGGTCCACCAAATAGAATGAACTTGGATATGAGAGTACCGAGGCATTATATAGCTCAATGGTCAGTCATATGCATACCTTGAGGGATTAGCTCAAAGGAGAAGCTCGTAGTGGTGATGAGCAGGAAGTTGAACTGGCCACTATGTATAGTTCAGTAAAATCAGTGCTAGGAACTGTATGTTCACTGCAGGTTTTCAGACCTCACTGTTTCTGTTCCTTACATGCACAAGCTACAGACAGAAAAGAGCAACCAACCAAGATAAGATTAGGCGGCACTTGAAAAACAAAGATACAAGCAACCACACATCACCAGGAATCGATTTTTCAGACACATCATGATCTATGTTTTAGTGTGCACAACAAAATAATAGTACAGGTATACTGATAGGTAAAGCAAGTCACAGATAAAAGGGTGTCCAGTGTTTCCTGAACATGTTTTGATATTCTCCAGTTCATTCATGATATTCTCTACATTCTAACACATGGATGATTCTCTAAGAACTTTGGTTAGCAGATGAAACTACATAGCAGAAACAATGTTATACAATAGTACCACGACTGGACAGCCAGCTTTGGGAATACTGTCGGAACGCAGGCCTCCAAAAGGATTTAAGCCTGCATGTTCTACAAGAATGCAGGCATCAAAACCAATAGCTTCGTAGAAATCTCCTACCTGAGTAACAAAATCATCAAATATGCTAAATTCTTATAGTTTCCATGTTAGTAATGTAGAGAGTTTGTAACATGAAAGATAAAATGTCACTGTACTTAAATAAATTTCCCAACTTGGACAAGAGAGAATAAATGGATGACAGCAGAGAGAAATATAATGTATCTGATTGCTATCCTGACATATAATCTCTGATAGATCTCTGATTATGAACCATACCGGCTTTGACAGCATTAAGATTTTATTTTCTATGCTTAGAAATCTTTTGGAATATCATATTTTATTCAATCCAAAATCATTAAAAAAACGTAAAACTTAATGGCACATTAGATAGTAGCATACTCTGCAAAGTAGAACCTCACGAGGAAACTTTGATTTAAATTGCAAAATTTCCATGTTTAGTGTTCCATCTTTCAAGCTGAAAAATTGTACCAGTACTGTCAGTGACAACATCATGTTAACCTTTCAAGAAAAGAAAGAAAGTGGGCATAAGTATGGTACGCATGCATAAAACATATGCTTCACCTTCCATTTCTTAAAGCTGTATCCAACCCTAATATATTTGAATACACAAGTCTCTGAGTCAATTGTACAGATGATGGTTTTCTGCACCTCTCCATTTTCTGAAACATCAGATCATAGAGTAACTATAAATAACAGAAGCATAGCCTTGGTACATGAGGTAGAGATATCAGCTGTATGCAAGAACCTCTTTCCACCACAGGATATGTGATAGCATGCCTTCATCACAATATTCTCCCTGTCTGTGAGCTTTCCTAGACACCATTGAAATGCCTCGTGAGACCTTCCTAGGTTTGGACCAAGCCCTCCTGTTGAATAGCCTGGAACAAGGGGTCATCAAGATTAAGGAGGCAACGTAAAGGACCACGGTGCCATACTAAATCCAAGATAATGAAAATTAAGCTGATCACTTCATTCTCCAGTAGAAGTAGGTCGAGATACATGGGGCAAAAATTTGTCACCCATAAGTTATATCACACATCTGTGCTTATACCAAACTGAATAATATTTTATCAAAAAAACACTGAATAATACCTTGCTTCTTATATCTAAGAGGATCACTGCAGATAAAATTCAAATTTTATGCCAACGATCCAAACATGGATACTTCTACTCTGCATTTTGCAGTTAGCGCTTGTACATTAGTCAGAGAATCGAGCAGTAATCATTTAGTTCTCGGTTGCCAATGGTCAGTGGATTGAAATAGATAACATTTGGCTCAATACATCCAAAAAGTCGCTAAAAAGGACTCACTGCAGTGTCGCACTCTATATCATTTGCTAGCATAAACCCTCACAGCTAATTGACATCTACATTTATACATTTAGGAGACATGTCATCATCTATTGCCGGACTGCTAATCAGAGTGTCATTCCTGATCTCATTAGGAGTAGAGAAGAGATAGAGATAGAGATATACCTGAATAAATAACGAATTGAACGAAAGAATATTTGATGAAGTTATACTCCTGGTAACATATCAAAAACTCCTCAGTGTAGATTAACACTAATTCATCAGTTAATTAAGAGGACATGCATGCAGGCTTCACCATGCTTTAAGCACGCGATGCACACGGATGGAGATAGATGGATCATCCGCATGCTTCAACATGTCAGCTGCGGGAAGGCCAGCTGCGGGTATGGCAACAATGGTGAGAGCAGCGGCAGGCTGCAGATCGCCCCCTTCAGCAACTCCTCCTCCCAGAAGTCCGCACCTCCGCTCACCGACTTCGTGCCCACGCCGTCCCAGCCACAGCTCGCGGCCGGCTCCTGCGCCCGCTCCTTCTTCACCTCCCGGACCATGCACCGGCCGGCGTCCTGCACTTGTTGCAGCGCTAGCTCCGGCGACCTCGCCCTCTTGTTTCCGGCGGCGGCGCCGGGGTAGGGGGGCGGCAGCAGGAAGCGGAGGGCCCAGGCGGGCGGCGGTGTCGAAGGCGACCTCGTTAGGGAAGTTGAGGATGGCCTTGGAGCCGCGCAGGCGGAACGCGGCGCGGTCGTAGGCGCGCGGCCTCCACGGCGGTGTCGTAGGTGCCCAGCCACACGCGCGCGCGTCCTTCTGCGCCGGGTCCCGGATCTCTGCCGCGTACTTACCCAACGGCCGCTGCCGCAAGCCGCGGTACCGACGGAAGTCGTCGTACTCCTCGGCGGGCTAAGCCGGGTAGTGGTGCTGCTGCTCCTCCTGCGGCGGGACTGGACGCGCCGCCGCCCACAGCTGCTGCTCCTGCAGGGCGACCGCCGGCCTCGGGGGCAGCGCGACGGAGAGCGCCGGCAGCGGCCTCCGCCCGGCGGGAGGCGAGGGGGAGGGCGACGGCGACGAAGACAACGAGTCCTCGGAGCTGGCCGCGGCCGCGACAGACTCTTTCTTTTGATCCGATCTGAATCGTGGTCGTCGGTGTGGCGGCCGCCGGTGCAGCGGCGGCGCGGGGGTTGCACCACTGGTTCGAGGTGGGGGAGGGGATCGGCGCGGGGGGAGTCGGCGGCGGCGGCGGCGTGGGGGAGCCGCGATCGTCAAAAAGCTGCGGAGCACGTCAGCTGACCTGCCGGTGCCAATGCCCCATCCAGATTTGGACATTGCTATGCGAGCCCAAGCTAAAAGTGATCCATGGTCCGTTTTATCTGTTTTTTTTAGTTTTCTTCTTTCTTTCAATCAATTAATAATAACAAAAAACGGCTAAAACGATTGTAGTAGTGTGACTACAATTATTGCTCTTTTATGAAGGAGTACCAAGCCGGAACTTTTTCGTTATCTAAGAAAATACAGTTTTTTTTCCACAACGGTTAACCCGAATTTCATTCCCAAACGGCAACGAAATTACAATCGTTCTTAGTTCTGTGAATGACTCTAAACACTAACCACACTAACACCATGCTGCTCCAGCTACTACACCAAGGGTAGTAACTGGACAACAATCCCAACCTAAGAAAACACAGTTGTTCAAAAAAAATATATGAAAAGATACATAGAATGTATAATGTATTATATTTTTTACAAAATCATGCTTACTAGCACATCATGATAATATATATTGCCTTCACAGGTATCAAAAGGCACGGGTGTATTTACTAGCTCTGATATAAGAAAATAACAAGTACTAGCTCCATACAAGTCAAGTCAAGGTGGTACTTGGCATGCCTTTTTTTTGTGTGGACAGGGCAAGGAACAGATATTTCCTTCAATGAGTAAAAGCTCTTTATGAATTTGCCCGCATGTTTGATCTTTCTTATGCAACATCTGCAAACAAATCATAAATCGTGATCCGGGCTGCAACAGGAATTCGCACTGTCCTATGATCGTTGTACCACGTAAGGCTGCCAAACATGTAATCCCCTTGTAATCTCCACATAGGTGACAGCTTGACTTGAAATGTATGAACCTTGTTTGCAGCGTTGAACACAAGAACAGATGGCTCAACTTCGATCCTGACTCCAGCCGGGCTCTCAATTGCGACATGGTAAACGGCATCAACCTCGCCTACATTTGTAACAGTTCTCGATACTGTAACTGGGTACCTCAGATCTGGAACCGAGATGGATGGCAGATTCAAGAGATACCCTGGCACCGATGTTTCATTGCAGCTTGAGGATTTTTTGGTGATGATGCAACCGAAGTAGTAGTTGTAATCGTTTGGATCAATGTCATAGATCAGACCAGGATCAGCTGCTCTGCTAGGGTTGATGTGCCCACCTCCATAGTCGAATGGGTCGGCAATCTTTCGAGGAAACCCTTCAGCTAGTATTGGCATGCCATGTTCATCGGTTACAGATGCTGTACCATGCAAAATGAAACAGAGGTAAGGCAAATGTAATGTTGCCTAGTCAATAGCCAATTAGACATGATTTCAGAAGTTATCTAAAGGCATGGTAGATCAGCCTAATTACCAGTGGTGAGGTGACAGCTTGACTTGAAATGTATGAACCTTGTTCGCAGCGTTGAACACAAGAACAGATGGCTCAACTTCGATCCTGACTCCAGCCGGGCTCTCAATTGCAACATGGTAAACAGCATCAACCTCGCCTACATTTGTAACAGTTCTCGATACTGTCACTGGGCACCTCAGATCTGGAACCGAGATGGATGGCAGATTCAAGAGATACCCTGGCACCGATGTTGCATTGCAGCTTGAGGATTTTTTGGTGATGATGCAACCGAAGTAGTAGTTGTAATCGTTTGGATCAATGTCATAGATCAGACCAGGATCAGCTGCTCTGCTAGGGTTGATGTGCCCACCTCCATAGTCAAATGGGTCGGCGATCTTTCGAGGCAACCCTTCAGCCAGTATTGGCATGCCATGTTCATCGGTTACAGATGCTGTACCATGCAAAATGAAACAGAGGTAAGGCAAATGTAATGTTGCCTAGTCAATAGCCAATTAGACATGATTTCAGAAGTTGTCTAAAGTTATGGTAGATCAGCCTAATTACCAGTGGTGACAATGGCGGATTTCAGTGCAGCAGGAGACCACTGTGGATGTATAACTTTCAGCAGGGCGATGATGCCAGCTACATGAGGGGCAGCCATTGATGTTCCTGACATCATCTTATAGGAGTCTTCCACTGCAGCCAAGATGCTGGCTCCAGGCGCGGCTATATCAGGCTGTTGAAAAGAAGCAAAGACAGCAGTGAGATGGCCTGACATGGCTTGTTGTGCTTTTGCCTACTGCCTAGTGCTACCTTAGACCCTTAGTACCTTGATAACATCAGGGTAGTGGATTGATGGACCTCTGGAGGAGAATGCTGCCACTTTGGGAGCCAATAACCCTTTACCGGTAAAGCTGCGCGCTGCTTCAATCTTTGCCACGGGAGAGCTGCTTAAAACAATCAGAAATTCATCTGAGAGAGGATCCATCAACTTAATAAAGGATGCATTTTTTTGGGTCAATCGAAGTGTCGTACCTCGAGGGAGTCGAGGCTGCCATATATTCTAGAATCGTGTTGCCGGTGTCAAGGTCCACAAGAACACAGGCAATGCCTATGCCTCCGCAAGTAGCTGTGACATCTAGAAGATTGGTCGTATATTGAGCGAATACAATACCATAGCCCCCGGCATCCCGGACGTTTTGCAGGGCATTTCCGAATTCCCAACGCGGGGTTAGCGCTTGTTGATTGTCTGTTGGAAAGCACAACGCAATCCGCCCTTTCAAATCTGTACCATTCAGCGCGACCGCCGTGCAACTAATCACGACAAAAAAAAACGTAACTCATCAGCTTCAATATGTGTGTGTGACACGGTAGGTAAATTAAACTAGAAGCAAGGTAAATGTGAAATTAGTGGCTTAACATACAGGCCTCCAACTCCAGTGACAAGGCTTCTGAAGCTGCTCCTGGATAAGTTCTTCTCTTGGTAGTAGAGAGACTGTCCCTGCAAAATCGATAGATTTCTCCTAACATCAGTAACTTGTACTAATTAATTCTACATAACAAGTCCTGCGAGAGTAGATTGGCATTTATTTTGTGTTCTGTACCACTATCTGTTGCTTGTCTCCCAGCGTGATCACGGTAGGAAACGAGCGATCGATCGTACTCGCGGCTACAGTGATGACCCAGGGTGCAGCGCTCCCGATGGTCTGCGGTCTCGGGCCGTCGTTCCCACCGGAGAACACCACGGTGATCCCCTTCTGAACCGCGTGCAGGGCACCGAACGAGCTTTCGGAGAGGAGGGAGCCGAGGGACAGCGAGAGCACGTCCACCCCGTCGTATATCGCGTCGTCGATGGCGGCGAGCACGGCTGCGCTGCCGCCAGACCCGCGGGTGCCCCACAATGACTTGTACACCGCGATGCGAGCCCTGGGCGCGCCGCCACGCGCGGTGCCGGCGGCGAGGCCGCGGAAACTGACCGCCTCCACGACGGAGCCCGCCGCCGTGGACGCCGTGTGCGTGCCGTGGCCGTTCGTGTCCCGGGCCGAGAGGTAGTGATCGGTCTTGAGGATCTCCTCGGGCACTCCGGCGCTGTAGAAGCGTGCGCCGATGATCTTGCGGTTACAGCTGGTGCGGTTCCAGCCCTGTCCGACTTCGCACGTGCCTTTCCACCGTAACGGCACCGGCCCGTACCCTTCGTCATCGAAGCTCCTCGACTCAGGCCAGATACCTACCCGTGGATGCAAGTTATATTACTTTTTAAATTTGCACTAGAATTGACGCCAAAAAGAAAGAAAAGACACGTTTCTGAAGGAGATATCATTTTGATCACTTTCTGGAAGTAAGAGATCGTGTACGAACCACTGTCAACGATCCCGATGATTATGTCCTCTCCATATTTGCTTCCCTGGAGCAGCTCGCTGGGCATTTGGTAGTCCAGACCAAGGAAGTCCCAGCTTCGAGTTGTAGTCGTAGTATAGCTTCGGCTTGGTTCGACACTGATGACTTCAGGAATCTCTGCAGAGTCAATAACAGAGCCACGCAGGTGCGGTTATCAGCTTATTACTGATGGTATTGCACGACGACAGGTGCGGAACAAAGGGATCAGCGAACTGAGCAGTAAGCGAGATGGTGATCAAGGTCTTCTTGTTCGAGCAGAAAGACTGAGAGGCCTGACCTGAGAGCTGTTTAGCTTGATCTTCAGTGAGCATTGCTGCGAAGCCCGAGAAGCCATGCTTGTAGTTGTGAACCATGGAGGCCAAAGAATCTTCCTTGCTGAAAGTTTAGGAGGAGCACACATTGAGTAGCAATTGTAGAGAGCTAATTACCATGGTGTCATCAGTCGTGGAATTGAAGCATAGAAAACCCAAAAGAAAGGAAATGGGCTGACTGAAAGAGGCTATATATATATGCTGCATACCTTCCAAGAACATCGCTGAGAAGATCATGGTGCGAAGCGATGACATCGTTGGGGTGTCCATGTTTCACATCGCCTAGGTACACGATATAAAGCTACAAATATGGCACTAACATTATTAAACGAGTGATAATTGAACTGCTGGGAGCTGGCAAGCATGCTTACCCTGCGAGATCCTCCATGGACACCCAACAGCAAAACGCAAAAGCAAAGCAGTAGCGCCGTAGACGCAGGGACACGAGATGAAGAATAGAATCCCATGTTTTTGAGTGTTGTGTTGTCTTGCTCATATGTGTGCCACTAATCCGCCTGTACTTATATAGGCGTGCTATGCTATAAGAAGGCTCTCGATACCTTCTCTTGGTTAACATAATAAGAGTACTAAAAGACTCTGCAGGTCGGCTTGCAACGTAGTTTCAATGGGAAGACACAGTACTAGTTCTTTGACTTGTTCTCTTCCGTCGACACAGCCATATCCCAATCAATGAACTGATAGGTATGTACTACGCCCAAGCGAGTTATGCTACAACCTTATTTGCTTGTTGCATTTGGATTATTTAACAGGTCAATTAACACTAGAAGGAGCATGTTCGACTCATTTCTACTATAGGTACCGTATGACCCATTCACCACCTAATAATTCCTCAAAACAAAGCACTTCGAGAAGAGAATGTTTCAGAGACTGGTGCGTTGCAAACTTAATCAGGTTACTAGATATTTTACTTTTCAATATAATTAATGATTAAATTGTTTCATCCAGCCTCTCTCAACTCTCAAAAGGCAAAGCAAGACTTTGGCAAGATCAGGGAGCTGAGCCGACCAACCACTTCTTGACAGTTTTTCTTTTCGGGTGTTTGATGTACTATACCTTACATCAGTTTGTACTACGAACTTTCCGGGAACGCTTGGATTTGGACGTCTGGCATCGACAAACTTTCAAGACGAGTTCCGTTCTTATCGTTTAGGAAAGACAGGCTGCTTGCTTCAACTGTTAGGAGCATTCACGCGCTTCTTGCTAAATGCTAACCGTGGACCTGTTTGGTAGAGCTCTATCTATTATGATTCTCTATAAAAGCTGATTTTCTGAGAGAAGTGATTATATGGCTAAAAATCATTCTTTTTTATTCTCTATCATAAACTCTCAAGATTATTATGAAGAATCACTTCATAAAATCAGGAGAATCTATTTTTTCTAGCTCCCGGCCTCTTAGGCCATGTTACGAGTGATTCTCCGTTGATTCTATGAAGTGATTATCTGAAATGAACTAAGAGGCTGGGAACTGAAAAAAGTAGCTTCTCCTGATTATGTGAATTGATTCTCCATCCTGATTTTGAGACTTTATTATAGATAATCAAAGAAAATTACTTTCAACCACATAATTACTATCAGCTTCCATAGAGAATCTAGGTACCAAACTAGAGCGAAATATAGGGGGTGCAATGTGCCAAGGCTTTACCATAAGCATATGCAACATTGTCAATGTAATCAATGTTTTTAACATTAATTATTAAATATAACCGTTATCTGATAGTCATGCACAACAAGCTATGCTAGATATATGTCGATAATTGTTTTGGAGGAAATTTATCGAATTTCGAACATTCGGATTTGGCGATGAAATTTGTCATCTCATCTGTGCCCGGGGGGGCCTTCGATGACTTCCATTAACTCGGCAAGCTCTATGGTTTGGGTTTGGGTCTGGTGATGCCGTCTAGGTTTGGATTATATTTATGTTTGTTTCGATCTGGACCACTAGTTGATGATCCAATAATGATTGGAAATTTGACAAATTTTAGGGGCTAAAATCTATTGATAAATGGGTAGACAAGGATAAAAGTTTGTATCAAGATGACGAGATCCACTAATAATATTGGTTGCAAACCTAGTGTACTCATGTGCCATAAAAGATTAGCATACCAAAATACATTAGTTGATAATTCAATGGAGTATAGAAGGAAAACAAATTATCCACTTTTTATTTTCTTGTTAAAAAAAGAAATGATCCAATAAACCTAGTATATATATGCTATAAGCCTATAATTTATCATTTGTCTAGCTAGTTCAAGAATTAAGAAATAAGAACATGACGATACCATATTTCCATACTTTGCAAAGGAGACAATAAATTTTATCATTTTTCTCTTATTTGCAATTCCACTTTGATCTCTAAAAAAACAAAAATTTACGCTGTAATAGTACAACATGGAAAATAACAACAATAAAAATTTGTTGCTTTGTTTAAACTAAAACTGATTAACTATTAGAGAACGAACTAGAGAATGAAAGCATCTATTTCTTGCCTTTTTTCATAAACATTGGATTCCATTCTATGTGGTCATGCACTCATATCTATGCATGTAGCTAAATGTCCTGTTATGTTTATTGGATAAAAATTAGCATAACATAGAACCTGTGGTGTTCTCTAGTTGAAATAGTTTTGTGTGGGTGAGCTCTGTCTTTGGGGGTGCATTGTCTTGACTCAACGGGGTGCATACAAGGCTGAGAAGAGGTAGCTATAACTAATTTTCTTTTTGAGGGTGTCACACCCGGTTTTAGAAAACAAACCGAGTGTGCTCTGTATGTGTGCCAGGATCAAGTTTCACACATACAGTAAGCCAGAATGTGAATAACAGATAAAGTATCACGAATAATAAACTATATAAATGACTTACGAGTCTATCAGAGTATACAGCGTATCCTGGAAACGAAGGCTCCAAACTTCACAGGAAGTCGACTGGGGGTTGCGTACGCCTAGAACTGAGCACCATCTTCAAACAACTTCATACAAGTTCTTCTTCTGAGCAGCGGTTAGCAAGGATGAGTACACTTATGGTTGGTACTCAGCAAGGCCACAAGAAATAACCAGAGATCAAATTAATATCATGTTTAAGTATATTACTCATGTGAGGATCCAGGCCGCTCTTAACCGTGAGCACGGCTGTTATAACAGTTTTACACTCTGCAGAGGTTGTACACTTTCACCATAAGCCGCGTAAAAGTTCAAAAGAACTTTAAACCCAACCACGCTGTGCTGATCAGGCACGCATCACACTACCGACGTGTGACTCCATAGGGACGCTACGAGGCCTTTACAAAGATTCCTTAGTAAATAGTAACCCGCTAAGGTTTCCGGTTCAGAAGCAAAGCATAACCCTCCCTAATGAGATCTGTCTCTTACCAAAGCCCACAGCTCAAGAGGACCGAGCTATACCCCGTCAACCGCCGCACCTCTTGCCCCTTTCGGGTAAGGTCACCATCCACTAAAGTCTCTAATTAATTAGCCAAGACCAGAGCCATATAGTACTTATGGTTGCACTGTTTTCCTGGGTGGTTCTCCATGTTCCGATTAACATCTTGATATTATAAATAAAGCATAGGTAGAAGGATGGTTAGGGACACTTGCCTTTCTCCAAAGTGTAGCTGCTCAAAACATCTTCAAAAGTCTTCTTCAGTTGAACAACGTTCCGTCTACTCGTAGCAATCATCGAACACAAGCATGCAAGCATAAAACTATACAAGCAAACAAACAAGTACAACTAAGAACAATACACCAATCAAAAGAAAAGCTTTAAAAGAGCGTACTAACGGATAGGGCTCGATGCTACGGTCACGAGAACCTAAGGACCACGAAGATCAGAGAAAGAAAGAAAGATACGAAGGTTCCAAAGCAGAG
>OAMR01000299.1:1377665-1390085 GCA_900205405.1 Echinochloa crus-galli
AAAGAACGTTACTCTCAGGCTAGAAACAATGTACCCAGTGGGAGCAGGCCTCACTTGCTTGGACGGTTGGACCGCGTTGAAATTGTAGAGTCGGCAAGGCGTTTCCTGTATGAGCTAACAGTCGACCTAAGCTACTTGGCCACGTGCATGTGTATAGACCGAGTCGGCAGATGAGAAATGTATCAGGGAGCTTCGCTATCGAGAGAGCTGGAGTATTTATGCTGCAGTCTATTCATTCCATATGATGGTATCAGTCTGCGATTGTTGAATGGAACATAAAAAAAACTTCTCTTCTGTAGCTAGAAGGGTAAACGGTGAGCTACTGATGGAGTACTTCCAAATTCAGGTGGTAGTACATTTGCAAGACAGTCTCAACGCGGCAGGGAGCAGGAGCACATTAAAAGTGATTCCTTTCCAGAAATGGACGTCCAACTACCGGTTGCGTTGCCTTGTGCTTGTGCTCACTACTCAGAATCGGTCGTCAGATCATCTTCTCTTCGGAAAAAAAAGAGTCGGTCAGATCGAGAAGTCTGGTTCGAGCATAAATAGAGACCCAGGCAGGCAACAAGGGAGAACAAATCATTATTCAGGCACTAATTAACCAACCACAACAAAAGTCATTCCGTGTGACTCGCACACCAGCTAGCTAAGCTAGGGCATTAGAATATTAGAAGACGAAGATGAGGAGGTCCCTGCCCCTGCTTTGCGCGCTCTTCCTCGTGCTCCTCTGCATGGCAAGTCTGGTGGGCGTCGCGGAAGCGAGGCGCAGAGATAGCAACAGCGGGTTCGGCAACACCGACCTCCGCAGGGGCAGCAGAACCAGGGAGAGAAACTACACCGGTAGCGGCACGGCGGCTGCCCCGGCGCCGGCGGGCTCAGCGGCGGCACCTGCACCGTGGACGGCGTGCGTCGGCTCCTCGCTGCTGGCCGCCGCGGCCATGCTCTTGTAGGCTCCGGCCGCGAGGTATCACCACTCGTTCATGGAGCGGCGCATCATATATAGTTGCTGCAATGCTGCTGCGCTGTGTATGAATTGGGTGGTTTGTATGCTTGTGTAGTTGTTTGTTCTTCTTAATACCAAAGATAAGTAGCTCTGCTGCGTGTTCTCGAAAAAATGCTTGTGTAGTTGTGTATCGGGATGCATGGGGATATTGTGCCATAGTTGGTACTGGCAGGAGAACTGCGGTTAGTCATTGTAATTCCGTCTCGTAAATTTTGAGTTCTCTACCGGCATTCTTTCTACATACGCGCGCAAAATTGTGTATTTAAGTCTACATTGTTAACTAAGAGCATTCCTGTCTACTTTTCTTTATTAACGTCAATACGGTTTCCAACAAACATATTTAACATTACCTTCTATAATCAATATTTTAACCATGTTAAAGAACACCTAAGATAATTAGCTTGTCATATTCTCCGTATATTTAAAAACCCTAAAAACAGAGGGAGTATTCCAAACAAATTCCATATCAGGTGCACACTCGTGAATTAGTAGAGATATTGTTAATTCAGATCAGGTTTTCCTTTGGATTACTTCATTGACTTTTGCACGACATATTTTGTCTCGTTTACATTTACTCTACTATTGTATAATTTCTTGATACAAACTCGATGTCTATGGACTTTTATTCAACAATATATCATTATAATTTGATATTGCAAAAACACATATTAAAGAGTGCCTTTTACAAATATGTCTAGGTAAAAATGCAACCTGGAAAAAGATTTATGCATGTCAAATCCACCAGTACCATTCTAGATGTCAAATCTTATTCATTTTGTGTGCATAAGTGGCCAGGGTTTCTAAATTTGAGCAGAGGGAAGGTTATCAGGGAGCTTATCTAGCTAGCATGAGAGCAGTCGAATTAACACTGCAGTCAGTTTGACTGGATAATACGCGTTATCTATCAATCGCAAGACCAGGCATGACATAAAAAATTCCTTCTCTTTGGTACGGAGGGAAAGCGACTTACAAAATTCGACAGAAGTTGAAGATAAACCACAATAATAATGTGAGCGAAAGTGTCCCAGGAGACTTTTCAAAATCCACATCTGTCAACACTAAAACAACCGGGTTCGGCAGAGGTTTCGTGATGTCCTGCTTCGTACATTTGGAGTACTACCCGTTTGCTACACGTCAGGACCGATCAACATCAACACTGGATCGCTCATCATAAATACCCCGACGGGAGGAGGCTCCTGCTCCCGTTTGATGGTGATGCGGCCGGGCCGCCGGGGGTGCTGGAGGACGACGCCGGCCGGCAAGGAGAACGAAGGTGGCCGCGGCCGGCAGGCGCATCGCTGGCAAGGCGGCGGCGGCGTGCCTCTCGAGCGCTCTGATGGTGATGGCACCGTCAACCGTTTGAAGCCTGTCTTCCGGAGGAGCCGTCGTCTCGGCGAACGGCGGCGGTGACCGCGGCGAGGGGGCGGACGGTGTCTCGTTCCCCGACCAGGAGTGGACGGTATTTCATTTACTGTCCACCCCTTGGGTCACGGGCGCCGTCGGATCGGTAACGAACGGGTGAGATCCATCCGGCCCGATGAAGCCGAACGGGGCGTCCGACTTGTATGGGCCAGGAGACCCGCTCAAAGGTGAGGGAGCGCGACCGCCCGAAGATGCGCGGCAGTAGGGACGACGACGACCGGCGTTGCCAGCACAACAAGAAGCCAGCGGATGCTGCTGCTCATTATCGCGGCCGGCGGGACGCCGAAGGGCGACGAGTCGTCGGTAAAGTCCTCGCTGGCGGCGATGGTGCTGGAAGCCGCTGCCGTAGTGAGGTCCGTCGCGCTGGACACGCTGCAGCAACATGACCTGCGCAGCGGCGGCGCACCGGACGGCGAGGCCACCGTCGGCCGCCGGAGGAGGTCCCTCATCATCGTCGACGGCGCGCGTGGGACTGGGGCAATGAAGAGCAGCGCAAATGGGAGGAAACAGGAAGCCCTGAAGCTTATTCCTTGTCTTGTCACGACTCACGACGAGCCGAAGCCGACGACCACAACAACACCTTGTCGTTCCGTGCGGGCTTAGCGCTAGAGCCTGAGAGTCTGAGAGATCAGCTGGAGAAGATGAGACGGGTCATGCTGCGGCGCTGTGCGCACTCCTGCTCGTCGTGCTCCTCTACGCGGCGAGCCTCGCGGTCGCGGACATCGCTGATGCGAGCCGCAGGGGCGGCCAGGTCTTCGGTGGCGCCGGCGTAGGCAGTGGAAGCCACAGCGGCGGCACCTGGTCACCTGGATGGCGTGCGTCGGGTCCTCGCTGCTGCCAAGGCTGCGTGCGTCGTTCGCGTGGCCGTGCAACGCAGGAGCGCAATCAAGGCGGGAGGGGTTGGCTTAGTCAGCGGCTGTGTCCTGTAGAGAGAGCGCGTGCGTGGCAACCAGTCTCTCTGTTGGAGCTGGTTAGGCTCCTCCCATGCACCTCTGCCGGTAGTGAAGCTGAAACCAAAGGACCATGTCATCTCCCTCATCCACCACTCGTTTTGCGTTGCTGGCACACCATTTGAAGAGAAAAAATATGCTAAGATGTGAAGCCTTGATCCCATGCTAATATCACTACCCGTATATGCCGAGTGCCGACACTTTTGCCAAGTGTTTTTTACGGACACTCGGCAAACAACGTCTTTGCCGAGTGCAAAATAAAAAATACTCCGCAAAAAAAATACACTGGGCAAAAAAGTGTTTGTCGAGTGTCAAATAAAACACACTCGGTAAAGATTAAGTTTGCCGAGTGTATTTTTTTGGTACTCGGCAAACTATATGAATATAATTTTTCTACTCATTATATTTTATTATGCTTTAAATTTAACTTGATTTAAAAAATTGGACACGTCTTTGCCAAGTGCCTAAAAAATACACTCGGCAAAGACATGTTTGCCGAGTGTTTTTTATTGGGAAAATTTGCTACAAGACATGCAAAGTGGAGCGCGTTTGCTGAGACACACCGTTAACCGCGTTATATGCTGGTGGACACGTTCGTTTTGTGCTAATTTGCTGGAAGACACCGCCTCAATTAAAATAATATTTTTTGACTAAAGAGGAGAGAGAAACGTGAGGAAATGTCCATTTTACCCTTGGTCCCATATGTCAGTTCTTTCTTCCTCCTTTGTCTCCCATCTTTCAGTCCTCCTTTGTCAGTCCCGTGGGGAGGCCAGAGTTATGGCTGGGAGGTGAGAGATAGAAAAGAAAAGGAAGATGGGAGACAGAGGAGGAAGACACAACTGACATATGGGACCAAGGGTAAAATGGACATTTCCTCGTGTTTCTCTCTCCTCCTCAACCAAAAAATATTATTTTAATCGAGGCGGTGTCTTCCAACAAATTAGCACAAAACGAGAGTGTCCACCAGCATATAACGTGGTCAACGGTGTGTCTCAGCAAACACGCTCCACTTTGCATGTCCAGTAGCAAATTTTCTATTTTTTATTAGACACTCGGCAAACAATCTTTGCCGAGTGTATTTTTTTGGCACTCAGCAAATTATATGAATATAGTTTTTCTACTCATTATATTTTATTATTTGAATCATTTACGCTTTAATTTTAACTTGATTCAAAAATCAGAATACAATGAGTAGAAAAATTATATTCATCTTATATTTTAAGTAATTTTTTTGAATGAAATGAAAAGAAATTTTGAACATTTTGTTCAAGAAATATGACCACAAACGTGGATCCGAATGATTTTTAAATTCTAAAAAAAGCAAATAAAGTCTGAAAATTATGGGATTTATCTTGATAGCATTATATCATACGTAGAGTTTGTGGTAAAAAATTGAGAACGTTTCGGATAAGTTGTCGTGCACATTGCTTGTAAATCGAAGAATCTTCAAAGAAGTTTCAGAGAGTTGAGAAGTAGTCGTTAGGATTTGGAGTCAAATTGATGGTCGATTTGAATGTAACTTCAATTAATTTTATATAGGTTATAGATTATATAAATTATGTCATACAAAAATTTTATTATTTTTTAAGTTTATTTGATAATTTTAAATTGTTTTAATGTGTATTGAAAAATTATTTGCCGAGTGCCTAGGAAAACACTCGGCAAAGAATCTCTCTTTTTTTTAAAAGAATCTGTGGGGGAGATCCCCACAGTGTAAAAACCTTTTCATTAATCAAAAGAGCGAAGGAAAAAACAGTAGCTTACAGGTACTTACTTACAAAGGCAATTAACTGAAGGTATCTAACCAAAAGCAAAAGGAGGTTTTAAGGCTAGCCTTAAACCTAACTGACTGAGAGAAGGACTGGGATCTAAAATTGTTAAACCATCCTGTCAAGGTAGGGTTATGCCTGTCAAACTCCTTATCATTCCTTGTCTTCCAAAGTTCCCAGGCTCCTATCATCGCTGCTTCAATAAAAAATTCTTGACCATTGTCCCGCTTGGCTTCTACGATTCTATCTTCTATATTCAGAGTCTGATTCCATGTGAAGTTTAGCTTAGCCCAGCAGCTTTGTGCAAACGGGCAACCGAAGAAGAGGTGATCAATGTCTTCCACAGCTCCAGTGTTGCACATGACACATATGTCATTCTCTCTATCACCTGCAATATGTCTTCTTGTGAGCATTGCATTTGTATTCAATCTATCCACAGCCAGCAACCACACAAACAACCTGATTCTTGGGGTGCATTGAGATTTCCAAATTAGCTTGTAGACTGCATGTGTCTCTGTGAGATCATAGATATATGAATAGAACCGCTTGGAAGTGAAACTGTTCTGTCCAAATGGCTGCCAGGTATCCTTCCCATTCTCATCAAAAGGTATGTCCTGGATTTCCTCTTGCATTTGTGTCAATTCTTCCAATGCTTCTTCAGACAACGGGAGCCCAAAGATGGAGTCCAAATCAGAGGATTCCATTATCCCTCGAATTGAGATGCTTTCATCCCATGCAAAAGAAGCCAGCCTTGGATACTTTACCGAAAGTATTTCTTTAGTCCATCTATCTGCCCAAAAACACACTGATGATCCATCACCAACCACACATGTCGAGATGGATCTGTACAGGCTATGCAAACGCCATATGTCCTTCCACCAAAATGAGCCAGCTTCTCTGGTTGTGTGTGGAATTCTGTCTTGGTAATATTTGAACCATATAAGCTGAACCCATGGGACATCTTCTCTGTTATAAAATTTGTGCAGGTGCTTCATGAGTAGGGCATCATTTTGTAAAGTAGATTCATCACTCCTAATCCTCCTTTCTCCTTTGGTTTCTGAACAGTTCCCCATGCCACCAGGTTACCACCTCTTTTTTTATCAATGTTACCCCTCCAAAGGCATTGCTTGCGCATTCGATCAATGTTTTCAATAACTCCCCTAGGTAGCTTGATCGTACACATAGAATAGGTGGTTATTGGGGTAATTGCTGAACTCACCATCTGTAATCTGCCTGTATACGAAAGCCAAGTTGTACAACCAGATAAGCATCTTTCAACTCTATCCATCATGCGGGTTAGATCCTCCATCTTTGGTTTGGTGGTGCCCATTAGTAAGCCTAAGTATGTGAATGGCAGTGTACCAACACTACAACCAAAAGTCGAGGCAAGACAATTGATTCGCTCTGCACTGACATTGATGGGGATCATTTGTGACTTCCTGTAGTTGACTTTGAGTCCAGTTGATTCAGTGAATGCTCCTAACAGATTATTAAGGAAAAAGACATGTCTGGCGTCTGCCTTCATGATCAGAGTGTCATCAACATACTGCACAATCAGGAAGTCTGCTGATGGTTGTGGGATCGGTGGCTGAATCAAATCCATTGATGCAGCTTTATTGACTATTATTTGAAGGAGTTCTGCTGCTAGGACAAAGAGCAAGGGTGACAGTGGGTCACCCTGTCTCACACCTCTTTTACATCTAAAAAATTTCCCTGGCACCCCATTGAGCAGATGGTCCAGATGATAGGATGCACCTGACCCAATTTAGCCATTTATCTGAAAAACCCATGCACTCCATGACTGATAGCATAGCTTGATGTTCAACAGTGTCAAATGCCTTTTCAAAGTCTAACTTGAGGAGTGTTTTTTCTAGACACTCGGCAAAGCTTCCATGTCATCAATCCAACTCCTTAGAATACTTGAATCCTATTGGTTCCCACCCCTCCAGCCGGATCCCCCCCCCCCTCTATCTCATCTCTCTCACACCTCCGTCCCCCCTCCCTCCGAACCACACCGAACGGATAAGCTCCTCCCCCCTCTCCCTCTCTCATCTCTCTCAGCCTCTCTCCCTCCCTCTCCCTCTCAGGCAGCAGCGGCGGCGCAGGCCCTGGCTAGGCAGGCGGCGGCAGCGGCTGGCGCGGCGCGGGCCCGCGGGGCGAGCGCGGCCGGCGGCTTTTTTTAACTTTTGTCAAAAATGTTTGCCGAGTGCTGCGTTTGGGCATTCGGCGAACTCCTTGTTTTCAGAAAATATTTTTTAATGTTTGTCAAAAATGTTCGCCGAGTGCAGTGTTTGGCACTCGACAAACTCTTCGCCGAGTGCACGATAAAAGACACTCGGTAAATAACCTCTTTGCCGTAACTAGATATGTCGAGTAGCCTTTCCCGAGTGTTACACTCGGCAAAGACTTTGCCGAGTGTATTAACCAGGCACTTGGCAAACTCCGGTTCCCCGTATGCTGGGGCGTATGCTGGGGCTGGAGAGAGTGATGAGATGGTTGGCCCGCCCTGGCTCGATCAAACTCCTGGATGGTTGCAACTTTTTTGGCGGGATAAATTCTCACTAGTTGAAATTCAAGAGAGAAGTGGAAGATAGGTACCGTAAATTTTGCAAGGCTGATTCCAAACAAAAAAAAAAGAAAGCTATTATAGCTGAATAGCAAATACTAGTTTCAATGAAAAGAATTTGTACCGGAACAGAGTTTTGGAAAAGTTATTAGGACTATATAGCACACTCAAATTTAGCCACTGCAAAAGACTGATTTCATATAAACAAAAGAATTACAAATAAGCAATTCCTTTGGATGCAGGAAAACAAACATTAGAGCTCAAGTTTGACTAAATACTTTCCTAGTATTTAGAGATTGACTTGATGAACACTTGTAATCTTTCTCCTTTTTCTTTTCTTTTACACCAATGGACATTTGTTTCTTTTTACTTAATATATAACAAGTAGGGGTGCAAAGCCCTCCTGTTTTATTTAAAAAAAACAATTACAAGTAAAGCCGTAACAGAACTTGGCCTGCCTTATTTTTGTTTTCTAGATTGTACAACACTAGGATAGTTCCTTCAAAAAATAAAAGATATATGATTTTGCCTGCATCTTTCAACCTAGTTATGCAACCTCTGCAACGAAATCATGAATCGTGATCCGGGCTGCAATTGGAATTCGAACTGTCTTTTGGCCATTGTAACAGGTAAGGCTGCCAAATGTGTAGCCCCCCTGTAACCTCCATTTAGGTGATAACTTCACCTGAAATGTGTGAACTTTGTTTGCAGCATTGAACACGAGAACAGATGGCTCAACTTCGATTTTAACTCCAGCTGGGCTCTCGATTGCAGCATGGTAAACTGCATCAACCTCGCCTACATTTGTGACTGTTCTCGGTATGGTAACTGGATACCTCAGGTCTGGAACCGAGATGGAAGGAAGGTTCAAGAGGTATGCTGGTACTGAAGTCGAATTGCAGCTTGCATATGTCTTGATCATACAGCCGAAGAAGTAGTTGTAATCGTTTGGATCGATGTCATAAATCAGGCCGGGATCTGCTGCCCTGACAGGGCTGATGTGCCCTCCTCCGTAGTCAAATGGATCAGCAATCTTTCGAGGCAATCCCTCAGCCATTATGGGCATGCCGTGTTCATCAGTTATGGACGCTTTGCCATGCAAAATGAAACAAAGGTTAAGACAGTTGTGAGATTGCCTAGCTTAACAAACTATGTTCGTGTGATTACCAGTTGTGACGATGGCTGATTTTATTGCTGCAGGAGACCAGTTTGGATGCAGAGCTTTTAGCAGTGCGACGATGCCAGACACATGCGGGGTAGCCATTGACGTCCCAGACAAAATTGCGTAAGAGTCTTTCTTTGCTGCTATGATGTTGGCTCCAGGTGCAGCTATGTCAGGCTGTTGAGGAAGCAAGAGTGGAGTGAGATGGCAGGGCATGGCTTACTATTGTGTACCGTCTAGTGATACCTTTTACTCTAGCTACCTTGATGATATCAGCGTAGTCAGTTGATGGCCCTCTTGAGGAAAATGATGCCACTTTCGGGGCCAGTACCTCTTCACCTGTAATGCTGCGTGCTGGTTCAATCTTCACCATGGGAGAGCTGATTGAGACAACAATCAGAATATCATCAGAGAAAGGGTTCAGCTTTATATAGTAAGATTTGACCAGAAGCTTCTAATGTGCAATGCTGGCTTCATCAGGACATGACATACCTGGTTTCGTCAATGTATTTGCCTATGAGTTTGCCAGTGTTAATGTCCACAAGAACACAGGGAAAGCCTCCACAGGCAGCTGTCACATCTAGAGCGTCGGTCGCATACTGAGCGAAAATAAGGCCCGAGCCCCCGCCATTGACGACGTTTTGCAACGCGTCTGAGAAACCCGTGACCGGTGTTTGCACCAATGGTTGACTCAGTGGCAGGCAGAGAACAATCTTCCCTTTGAAGTCCGTACCATTCAGAGCATCCGCCGTGCATCTAATAACCACAAAAAAAGGAGAAAGTGAACTGTTGAACTTCAAAATTTCTGATGCATCCGCGAAATGTCAAAGAACACAAAAACAAAACGTTAACCTCCTAGCTTTACGTACGGGCCTCCATTTTCAATACTCGTGAAACTGCTCCTGGATGAGTTCTTCCCTTTGTAGTAGAGAGATTGTCCCTGCAAAATGGGCAGAGTACGTGCTCACGGTCAGAAATTAATGTGTCAATGATAGCCGTGGCAGACTTGTGAATTGTGATTAGTGTGATCCAGTGTTTGTACTATTCCTTACCCATATATGCTGCTTGTTTCCGAGCGTGATCCCCGTCGGGAACGACCGATCAACCTTGCTCGCGGCGACGGTGATGACCCACGGAGCGGTGTTCTCGACCGTCTGCGGCAGTGGACCATCGTTCCCAGCCGCGTACACGACGGTGATCCCCTTCTGGACGGCGTGCAGCGCGCCAAACGAATTCTCACCTGGAGCTGCGAGGGACAGCGAGAGCACGTCCACCCCGTCGTGTATCGCGTCGTCGATGGCCGCGAGCACGGTTGCACTACTGCCGCCCCCAGCCCACAATGATTTGTACACCGCGATGCGAGCCCGGGGCGCGCCTCCGTGCGCGGCGCCAGCGGCGAGGCCGTGGAAGCTGGCTGCCTGCACGACGGAGCCTGCAGCGGTGGAGGCCGTGTGTGTGCCGTGTCCGTCCGCGTCCCGGGCCGAGAGGTACTCGGTCTTGAGGATATCCTCGGGCACACCATCGCTGTAGAACCGTGCGCCGATGATCTTGCGGTTACAGCTAGTGCGGTTCCAGCCCTGTCCGACTTCGCACTTGCCTTTCCAGCGTGACGGCACCGGACCATACCCTTCGTCGCTGAAACTTCTCGACTCCGGCCAGATACCTGCAGGATGCATGTTATATATGTTAGTTTTTTTTGGACGACCTTGCACAGGACAGGGCGCCAAACGTTGTGTTTACAAAATGAAACCTCATTTGTTCGGCACTTCAGTTTACTAACCGGTGTCAACAACCCCGATGATTATATCCTCCCCTTGGTTGCTTCTATGGAGCAGGTCGTTGGGCATCTGGTAGTTGAGACCAAGGAAGTCCCAGCTTCGAGTGGTCGTCGTTCTGTACCTTCTGCTTGGTTGGACACTGATCACTTCTGGAAATCCTGTGGAGTTTAACAAAGCCACAGATTATATTGATAGATTATATCTACAGAACAAACAGATAGGAAACTGAGGGGTAGCTAATTGAGCACGAAGACCGAAACCCGGACCTGCAAGCTGTGTAGCTTGGTCTTCAGTGAGCATTGCTGCGAAGCCTGAGAAGCCATGCTTGTAGTTGTGGACCATGGAGGCCAAAGAATCTTCCTTGCTGAAAGTTTACGAGTTCGAAAACACACAAGATTAACCTCTTATTAGTTGCAAAACATTGCCTCTTAAATTTAAGCTATAAGCAGGTGGTGATTCGTGAACAAGAAACATATCTGTTACCAAAGGAACTCTTAGACAGAAAAGCAGCATGCGTAACTGAAGAGGCTACGCGTACCTTCCAAGAACATTGCTGAGTATATCATGGTGCGAAGCGATGACATCATTCGGGTGTCCATGTTTCCATCTCCTAGGTATACAATATAAAGCTGCTATGCAACAGAGATTAGGATTTAGATTACAGAAACATCTTTAAGCTACTCATATCGCATCTCTCTTGATAATGATGATGAAAGAATTGTTAACAGGCATGCTTACCTTGCGAGATGCTCCATGTATTCCGGAAAACAGTAGGCAAAAGCAAAGCAGCAGTGCCAAGGCCAGAGGGGCACGTAATGACGCATACAGTCCCATGTTTTCTATGCTGTGTGTTGTTGATTGGTGCCGTTAGGGCGCATGTATTTATAGACATGCGTGCATACGAAAGGTTGTATTCTCTTAGTCAATATAGAAACAGTCAGAGGATTCTAACACGTTTTGTGCTCCATCAGGTGTACTTTGCACTTTCTTAAAACAACTACGTATTATGTTATGGGAAAGACACGTAAACCCCGTGACTCATTTTCATCCTTGACAGTGATACGCCAACAAATGAAGAAACAGTCCATAACCGTCACTTGATGCGTTTGGTTTGACGAATCAATCACTACTCCTGAAAGGAGCATCCGCTCAAACCATCCATGCTAGGTTCTCAAAATTAAGATTTTAGATGCTCCATTGACCTTCTAATTCCTCAAAACGAACTCATAGCCCATTGATAAGCTTTTCTAGTTCTAGAGCAAGATCCAGATGATACGCGACAAGATAGGCATTTCTAGTTGTAGAGCAAAAAGGGCCTAGCGTAGACCAACCTGATCTATTTAATACTTCATTAGTACGGGCATAGGAACTTTCGGTCGATGGTACCTGAAGAGCCGCTAGAGCTTTTTCTTTCCCTTTTTTTTAGGGGCAGTCTGCCAGAGGCATTGTTAGCCGCCATTATATTAAGAACATTTTGCTTCTCTAACTTATATATGAATGGACAGTTTTGTTGCCGTTCTCTCATAAAAAAAAACAAGTGCCCTGTATGGTTTGTCATGTGTGTGAGCGCGCGCCACAATAGAATGTTTCAAAGAGGGCAGTTCTGCATTATTGCAATTTTTATCTAAACTGCTCTCTTCGTAATTAAGATTCGAATTGGTAGACCTTGACACCTTCGTCAGCTTGCTATTTAATTTATCCCGCCTGTCCCAGGCAAGGACATCACACAACACACACACACACACACACACACTGTGCCATAGTTGGTAC
>OAMR01000299.1:1391522-1429217 GCA_900205405.1 Echinochloa crus-galli
ACACACACACACACACACACACACACGCTCCCCGGCCAGTCCCCAATATTGGAAACTTGAAATTTTTCTTAGAAATCAAATCTAGAATTTTTTTTCAAAAATCTTGAAATAATCACCATCCACAAGCAAGGTTAGAGGTGTAACTGTATCGGATAGGTGCATATATTACTAACACTATATTTGTTTTATTTTTCTCCAAAGTTGGACACTGATATACATATGAAAATTGCCTCAGTTATCTTACTATTACTAATTGGAGGCTCCTTTTGGTGCCTCCACGTTAACCCTCACGACACACGCTAGAAAAATAGATAAATTCTAAAAATTCTCACAAAAATCAGAAACATCTAGCCATCAGTTTGATATACTCTAATCATCACAAAAATCAATAGCCGTTTGATCTAATTTATTTTCTAAAAAAATTATCCACCTCTGCCATTATGAAACAAAGTCTAAAGTAATCCCCTACGCTTCATTCTAAATTAACCACATATGCCATTATGGTGAAATTAGAAGTGCTATGAAAAGGGAGAAATTGAGGAAATCCAAAAAAAAAAACACTAATCTGCTGCTCGCATATTAATGTTTTTAACCAACCTAACTCATCCACCATCTACGTGATGACCAAATCATACTCACCACACTATCTTTGTGTCCAAACAAATAGATGTTGCCCTTTTAAACCCTAGGCATACAAAAACGAGCACCAGCCATGGATAAAGCTAAACAAGCAGCCGCGTGCAGGTTTAGCTGGACTACGTTGGCCAACCACCGGACCTAGAGGTCATTTGTGGTCCGCGAGAGCGACAACAGTTGTGCAGGATCAGTTTTTGCAGCAGTAGATGGCACGGCAGGAGGAGTTGTTTTTAGCACGCGGCATCAGATTGTGATGCTCGAGATAGGAGGTCTGTGCGTCGACCCATGGCAGGAAGGAATGCTGGTAATGGGACACGAGTTTAATGATTAGGTAAGAATTTTTTATGGTCGTGTCAAAAAAAAAAGACAGCCGTGCGGCAAGCACGGGTCGATGATGATTCTGCGCTGGATTCTCCAACCCCACAGGGGGGTGTCAAAAAAAAGAATTTTTGATGGTCGGAGGAAACAAAAATATAGAGACCAAGAACTCGGCAAGGTAGTAGCTAAATCTGAATAATGGAGAAGGGATGCAGTGAGAGCTCAGTATGGACTAAGATAGGCATATCAGTTAAGCAAACATTGGGTCATCATTATTTTGATTGACACAGATTGGTCGATATAAAATTATGATATTCCAAAACTCGATGCAGAGTAGATAAAACTTATTGTTTTAATCTTGAGTTTAGGAATGCCGTACTATCAAGAGGGATGCAACATTAGTTGTTTTTTTTTTTAGCTCATAATCCATCTATTACTTCAAAAATATAACCGAGCATTACTACATTGAAGTTCCAATACTTAAATGGCAACCAGAGGTTTCAAATAATTTTCATGGTTGCTCACTTATTTATCAAAATGATTCAAATCAACTAATTGATCCATTCAATACAATAGAGTGAACATTTAATCAATCTATAGATCTCTGATATCAATCGGATTTAAAAATTACTAGCCATGCAGGCGCACGGGTTGATGAGCTAGTATTACTAACAATATCTGAACAAGTTTATTTATGTCCCTTGAACTATTGCCAAAGTCTGAATTTAGTCTTCAAACTAAAAAATAGGAATAAATAAGATTCAAAATAGAGCGCCACTATATAGATTATATGTTTTGAAAAAATTGGTGCTAGTTTCATATTTTTCTGATTTGAAATGAATTAGCTATAAATTTTGAGAGATTATAAACCAGTCTTTTGTTAATATATATATATTTGATACAATAGAACTATCTGAATCTAATAATTGACTTGGTTATTCCGATTATGTGGTGCGATATCCGAAATACAACAAATGTTATTATTCTTATATCCAAATCTGATATATGGATAAACTATCCGAATTCGTATTTGATATCTGAGAAAATGTTCGGATATCCAAAAGTAATACCTGATCCATTAGCCAACCCCTTTAGGTCGTCATTCAATAAATATACATAGCATTTGCATTTTTGCACCCCTTATTGTTATTTCATACAAACTTGTAGCTCCAAACACGACTGACTAATTTGGGCCCAAGCTCACTTCAGCCCTGTTGGCACTTCTTACGATCCAATATCAGAATTGAGAATCCTGGTACTGGGGTAAGGAGTGTTTCAGTGGTTTTCCTTATGGCTTAGTAAAATATATGAATATTCTGCAAGCGCACAGAATCACCGCTGCAGCACTTCACCTAGGAGTATCCCGAGGTATCGTAATTTATATTTTCGCAGGGAAGCTTTGGCAGGAATACTAGTGAACAGATATTCGAGACTATCAGAGAAGGGTACACAACTAAACAAGACATGGGATAACGGTATTGGATAGGAGTGGATATACAGGACACACATCTCAAGGGATACTCTGGTAAGGGAGAGAAGAGATAGATAGCTGGGAGGACAACGAGAAGAGATAGAGGACTCCTGGATACTTTATCTACCTATGTCACTCTAGCTTAGAGATACAGCGGCTATAGAGCCAGCACTAGAAGATCTGGGTTAACTCTATTGCCTTAGCTTCGGGACAAGGGAACCCGTGACACGCCGAAAGGGATAAGAAGGGGTGCCACCAATTCCCAACTGGGGGATCCTACGGACCGGAACTAATGTGATAGGCTACGAAGACCGAAAGGGATGTCACCACCTTACGTCTACCACCTCCGTTGCGACGGGAATAAACTAAGGCCACTGGCTAGTCTAGGAACCACTCCTACACTAGTCAACAACGACTTACTCTGCTAGCAAGAGCAAGCAACCTTGTCAATACTCTTGGTGACAATTCACCTCCAGTATCGAGCAAGATCGAAGAACCAGCCAAGACAAAGACTTAAACAAGACTACAAGTACTAGAACTATAACTGACTATAGTCTAAACAAGATATAGATGCAACTAGAATAAAGTAGAAGCAAGCTATAAATGACAAAGGCAAGAAGATAAAAATAACTATATTGATAACTCAGAGTCTTACAAAAGGAAAAGTAAAAGATACAAGAGCTTATACCAGAGCTTTGAAGACGACTCCGGAACCTCCGAGGCACAGCTCGACTCAACTCTAACTCCCAACCAAACTATCCTAACTCTACTAGAATGAAAGTGGAAATGAACTCCTTGGCTTGGTGTGTCTTGAATGAGGGTTGGGGCTGTCCAATTTATAGCGGTTGATGGTGGTTGTAGGCATGGTAACCGCCAAGGCAGCCAGGGAGGCGGTGCCGGGCCTTCGGCCGAATTCCGCGGTTCGGCCAAACTGGCGGTTCGGCCGAACCGTGGGATCTGCCGCCTCTGGCTCCCACAGCCAGGATTCAGCCCCTGAGGTCGGTTGTGCACTGGGGGCGGTTCGGCCGAACCGACCTGTTTGGCCGAACGGGCCTGGAGGCCCAGGCCTGCCCCCGTGCACCGCCTCTGCCTCCTGGGCTCTGTAGTTGTTCTGATCCAGGTGGTCTTCGAGTTGTGTGGGCCCAGGATGACGTGGCATTGCTTCGTGATGACTTGGCGGTCGTTCATGTGTCGTGTGTTGTCGTTTGGTTGACGTGGATGGCTCCCGGTGGCCTGTACGGCTAAGGGGGGTAACCGGCCGAACAGAGTCGTTCGGCCGATTCGGTCATTTTTGACCCCAATAGCACATATTTGTCGTAGTTGTACATGCACAAGTGACCCTCACCAAAACTCGTGGAACTTTATTAGAAATAAAACCTAAGTACATGGAATGTTGCATAAAGCCTCATTTATTCCCGAGTACTGGCGGTCGGATTTGGGTTGTAACGACCGCCAACAAGCCCGCTGTTACTTATACACTAGAAACACAAGAGCAGCTTCGCTGCGCCCTTGCCGTAGCAGACCAACCTGCTATGCTGTAGCGTGTAGGATAGATGGGTACAGACTACAGAGAGTGATTTGTAGAGATAAATTGTGGTTGTGCAGGTGGCCAAATACAAAGGTTGGAGCACACAAGAGTATGGTGACAATGTGTTACATAATCTGCAAATTAGGATTTAGAAATGAATATCTAGTATTACCCCGTAGTCTATCCAAATAAATTCAAAAATAGCTTGAGTTAATTTAAATGTAGAACAATCTTATTAGTAATTTTTTTTGGATAGAGCTTCTTTATAACTAAAGAGAAAGGGCAAATGCAATTTCGGGATAAACAAAACCTAGAAGATTAGGATAAACTGTGATTAAGGAATTTCCATTGCAACAGATCTATGTCTCGGGTTTACAACTTCTCAACTGATGCGTAAGAAATTGTCCAAGGTGATAACGCGGTAGAAAGAAGTGATTGTATATATCAATAATTTCTCCTGATCACTTCCAGGCAGCACATTTAAATTACTTCGGCTCTATTATCGGTTCTTCTATCTTGAAAAGTAAAACTACACATGATTTCACACCGATGTTCTGCGAAGAGCTTTATAGCGATATATGATTACAAATGAAAAAAAATTAAGCTATGCAATTAATAGTGATACCATTACCTCTAGGGTACAAGTATGGAAAAAATTATCAGCATGAAATGCACACTGCTTACGCATTGCAACAGATGAGTGGCTAGTAGGATTAGATGAAATATGCACCATAACATGAATGGCAATAAATGAAAGCACGTCATGCTCAGATGTTGGTCTGGTGGTTACATAAGGAAATCCTAAAATTAATTTAGATTAAGGAACTGCTCTTTCTATTTTAATATATGCCCGTCAGCAAGTCTGAGAATATTTTAGTCAAAGCCTGAGAACTCCATCTTTTACTGAATTTTGTTGACGTCTTCGAACAGGAGTATTAGAAGACACCTTCATAAAATAAAATTTGATAAACAACTGGAAGCTTGGCATTTTGTCGAGCATTTTGCAGGCAGTGGAGGCAACATCGGCTACGTCTAACGCTATGGCAGAAAACGATGGAATCGTCATACTGCCTTTCCTTCACACACACCTGCAGCAGATAGCATGTAAGCAGAGCAACAAATTTATCTCTGTCGATGGTCTCTTTGGTACATCGGAGTGTGATTTTGACGCGGCATGCATGCACCTTTCGGCGATGGTTTTAGCGTCAGTCTCTACGGAAAGCTGCGCCCTGTCTGGCACTGGCAGCGAGGAGGAGTCCCACTACTCAGCCATCGCTGGCGCGGGCGTGGTGGTGGTGGCGACTGGGCGGTGGCGTCCTCGTTCTCCACCGGTGGCCGCGGCAGGGGCAGGAGCAGACGCGGAGGGGAGTGGTACCCGGCGACAAGATGACACGGGCAAGGATGATGATCGACACTGGGTCCTGCCGCGCGGCGGCGTCGAGGACAGACCGCCGCCTGGCCGAGGGAGGGGTACCCGCTCCCGCCTCCATGTCTGCTCAACAACGCGTCGAGTGCAGATTGATGGCCGGAGAAGGCGGAGGCGCAGGCCAGCGCTGAGGCGGCGGCGCGGCGCCATAAAAAAAAGCATATATGGGCTCTCCTCGAGCTCCGGCGTTTCGAGCAGGCGGAACCGCGGAGGTGGACGGAGCGTCGGCGAGTTGTTTAGAAGGCTCGCGAGTCGCGATGACGCTCTCGATTGAGTCATCACTCTACACGATTTCAGCCGTCTGCCATAGCGTCGAGATTTTGCATGTGACGTGGCTTGCTGGAATCGCTGAAATGAGCTCGCTGTGAGCCCACGATTCGAAGTTAAGAGATATGAAGACATTTACAAACTTGTAGTCACATTTCTTCATATCTGATCAGATTCACACAAGGCTTGGGGAGAATTGGGAAAAATGGGTCCGTGTAGTGAGGAGTTGCATGACGGTGACTCTTAATGATCACCATGACTCTTTCATGTGGATGGCCGGGAAAGGTTTTTCGGTAAAGAATATGTATGATGATTTGATATTGAAAACAGGAACTCCGGTTAATTGTTGGATGTGGAAGGCCAAGATACCTTTGAAGATTAAGATCTTCCTTTGGTATCTTAAGAAGGAAATAGTGCTTACTAAAGATAACTTAGTTAAAAGAAAGTGGAAAGGGTGTACTAATTGTTGCTTTTGTATGGAGGTAGAAACAATTCAGCACCTTTTCTTTAACTGTCCCATGGCCAAAATTATGTGGAGTACTGTTAGTCTTACTTTTGGGATTTCAAAACCAGAGAGTGTGGAGCATATGTTTGGTTATTGGCTTAGAAGTTTTTCGAACAAGCAAAGGAACCTTGTGCTGATCGGTGTCGCGGCGTTTTGCTGGGCTTTGTGGATCAGTAGGAATGAGATAGTCTTTCAAAAGTCACAATACAAATCTATTTTGCAGGTAATATTTAGAGGGACATTCTGGATCAGGAGCTGGGCGGTTCTCTCTAAAGAAGAAGCAACAATCATATTGAAGGAGGGATGCCGGGGGTTGGAGTCGGTGGCTATGGAGATTTTTCACAAGTCTGGATGGAATGTGTTGAAGCGCATTCAGAATTAGTTCTGGTGATTGTTGTTTTGAAGGCTTGCAGACTTGTGTAGGTCTTTGATGGTTTCTGAGTGTTTTTATTTAGCCTAGTGGCTGATTTTCTGCTGTGTGCGTTGGAACTTTAAGGCTGATGTTTTAGCCTGGTTGCTGTCAGTGTAGTAGGGGTGAATGGTGCAGTCTAGTTGCTGCATACTTGTTTTGTGTTGGCTGTAGACAATTCTTTGAATTGTTGAGGCCGGAACAAGGTTCCGTTATCTAAAAAAGATTCACACAAGGCAAATTCAACCGATAGAAACACGTACCCGCTACATGCTAAACTCCAGTACGTCTTACAAGTTACAACTGTATATACAATGCAACCAGGCCTACACCTGTGCAGGCTGCACCTTTTTGTAAATACTTCTCTTGCAAGAGTCAAGGCTTTGATTTAGTCATTTCAACTAACATTATTTGAAGAGTGAATTTCACTGTGGGTCCATAAACTTTTCTCGAGATCTCATCTAGGTCCGCAAACTAAAAAAGCGGTCATCTAGGTCCGTAAACTTTTTCCGAGATCTCATCTAGGTCCACAAACTAAATAAGTGGTCATCTAGGTCCACGAACTTTTAAAAATGGTCATCTAGGTCCATAAACTTTTAAAGAGCGGTCGTCAAGGTCAGGCTCGTCGCCACCGCCTTGGACCTAGACGACAGCTCTTTAAAAGTTCATGGACCTAAATGACCACTTATTTAGTTTGCGGACCTAGATGAGACCTCAAAAAAGTTGATGGACCTCTATGACCATTTTTTTAGTTTACGGACCTAGGTGACGCATCATTACTCCCTAAAAAGATTGACAGGAGACCGACCATCCAGTAGCGAAGGACAAATCAAAATTGAGATGTGGTGTAGCGAACTAGCTGCAGTATATAACACTGATTTAGTAAGTAAAAGACTTAAAAACTTCACAAATAAGTCAGCCTAAAGTTAAATATGTACTCCTTCTCAAAAAAAAAGTTAAATATGTACGCACAAAAAAAAATCTGAGGTATGGCGGCAGCTACACCTTGCTCTACCGGGCCCTCCGCCACCGCGACCATCAAACTAAGATTTTGGAGCATTTGGTTTACATTACGCATCTGAAGTTACCGCGGTTGGGCTTAGTTGGTTTTGGAACTCCAGTCATCTGTTGCCGAAGATCCAATGGGACTAGCTAGCCCATAGTTTTAGAGCACCGTATCTGAAAATCTCTATCATAATAATAAAGCAAGAATTAATTAAATGGTACGTCATAATTTTATAAAAGAAATTCCTAATATTTCTTCAAATCAACACATCATTCTTTCTTATCCATATCAACTTTTGCAAAACCCCCCTGGAGTTTTTGGTATAGACCCACATCTGAGAGAAATACATGTATATTTTCAATTGAAAGCATTGTGTACAAGAACACTTTTTTTGCAGTCATAGCTGTGTAACAATTAACAAACACAACTTTATTCAAATTTAGCCCGTATAATAACGCTGGCTGTTTTGATAGTTCTGATTAACAACAGAAATGCAATTAAAGCCATAATGGAACTTGGCGTTGCTTATTTTTCTATACCGTTCCTAAGAACACTATGATATTATTTCCTTCAAAAAGGAAAAGGAGTGATATGATGCTGCCTTTCCGCCCACAAGCTTCAATCTAGTTACGCAACATCCGCATAGAAATCTTGCATTATCATCCGGGCTGCTATAGGAATCCGCACTGTCTTTGGGCCACTATGCCAAGTAAGGCTTCCAAAAGTGTAGTCCCCTTGTAGCTTCCACATAGGTGATAACTTGACCTGAAATGTGCGAACTTTGTTTGCAGCATTGAACACAAGAATGGATGGTTCAACATCCATCTTAACTCCGGGTGGGCTTTGGACTGCAGCGTGGTAAACTGCATCAACCTCGCCTACATTTGTAACTGTTCTGGATACTGTAATCGGATGCCTCATGTCTGAAACGGAGATGGATGGAAGGTTCAGGTGATACCCTGGTACCGGTGTTTCGTTGCAGATTTGAGATGTTCTATTGATGGTGCAGCCAAAGAACTTGTTGTAATCGCTAGGATCGATGTCATAAATCAAGCCAGGATCAGCGGCCCTGTTAGGGTTAATGTTTCCACCTCCATAGTCAAATGGGTCAGCAATCTTCCGAGGCAATCCTTCAGCCAGTATGGGCATGCCACGTTCGTCGGTTACAGATGCTTTACCATGCAAAATGAAACAGAGATAAGACTAATGTATATTTGTGACTTTAGAATTGGAAGGCTTTCCTTCAAAGTTATGTTTGATTACCAGTAGTGACAATGGCTGATTTCAGTGCAGCAGGAGACCATTGTGGATGCAGAGCTTTCAGCAGGGCGACGATGCCAGCTACGTGCGGAGTAGCCATTGATGTCCCTGACATAATCTCATAGGAGTCTTCCTTTGCTGCTAAGATGCTGGCTCCAGGTGCAGCTATGTCAGGCTGTGGATGAAGTTAGACTGTTGTCAGATGACGGTGTTTGTGCCGATCTACTGTTGACCGCTGCATTTAACTCCATTTACCTTGATAATATCAGCGTAATCGGGTGATGGACCTCTGGAGGAGAATGATGCCACTTTGGGGGCCAGGGTCTCTTTACCTGTAATGCTGCGGGCTGGCTCAATCTTCGCCACCGGAGAGCTGCTTGAAACCAGAAATTTATCTGAGAAACGGCTAAGCTCATGCTCATTACAGAGCAAGAATTGATCTAGCTGCTAATGATGTTGGGCTGATAGGATGAAGTGGTGTACCTGGAGGCGCCAATATATTTTTTGATCATTTTGCCTGTCTCAATGTCCACAAGAACACATGGAATGCCTGGACATTCTATAAGAGTGTCAGTTGTATATCGAACGAAAATAAGACCAGAGCCACCTCCATCCCGGACGTTTCGGAACCCTTCTTGGAACAACAAATTGAGGGCATAGTTTGCTGGTGATGAATCTGGTATTTCGCAAAGCACAATTTTCCCACTCAGATCGGTACCGTTCAGAGCATTCGCAGTACACCTAACCAGAGAAGGCACAAATTAAATTGCTGGACAGTTTCAGAATTTCTGGCACATTCGAAGAAAACAAAAATAAAATTAATGGCTTTGCATACAGGCCTCCATTGACGACACTTTTAAAACTGCTCCTGGATGAGTTCTTCCCTTGGTTGTAGAGAGATTGTCCCTGCAAAATGGGCAGAGTTTGCTCAGGATCAGTAAAAGACTTATAGTTCTACAAAATGAGCTCGCAGACTTTGTGATTCTTAAGAGCTGGTATTTTACCACTATCTGTTGTTTGTTTCCCAGCTTGATCATGGTCGGGAACGACCGATCAATTTTGCTCGCGGCGACTGTGATGACCCACGGGGCGGTGTTCTTAACAGTCTGCGGACTGGGCCCTTCGTTTCCGGCCGCGTACACGACGGTGATCCCCTTCTGAACCGCGTGCAGCGCGCCAAACGAATTCTCATCGTCGAGAGCAAGCGACAGCGAGAGCACGTCCACTCCGTCGTGGATGGCGTCGTCTATCGCCGCGAGCACGGTTGCGGTGTTGCCGGTATTTGAGCCGGAGGCAGTCGACCAGAGGGATTTATACACGGCAAGGCGAGCGCGGGGCGCGCCGCCTCTCGCGGCTCCGGCGGCGAGGCCGTGGAAGCTGGCCGCCTCCACGACCGAGCCCGCTGCGGTGGAGGCCGTGTGGGTGCCGTGACCGACGTTGTCCCGGGGTGAGAGGTAGTCGGACTTGAGGTCCTCCTCGTCCACTCCGGCGCTGTAGAACCGTGCGCCGATGATCTTGCGGCTGCAGTTGCTGAGGTCCCAGCCCTGTCCGACTTGGCATGCTCCTTTCCACCGTGAAGGCACGGGGCCGTATCCTTCGTCGCTGAAGCTCCTCGACTCCGGCCAGACACCTGCAGCAAGAAAGGAAATTAAAGTCAAACAGCGGTAACAGTAGGTGGTAATCAGTCTGATCGTGGTTGGGTACTAACCAGAGTCAATAACCCCGACGATTATATCCTCTCCGTAGTTGCTTTTGTGGAGGAGCTCACTTGGCATTTGGTAGTTCAGCCCAAGGAAATCCCAGCTTCGAGTGGTGGTCGTCTTGCAACTTTTGCTTGGGTTGACACTTATGACTTCTGGAAAATCTGTAGCGGACAAAGACGCAAAGGCACCTCAGATGTTGCTAGACTGTGGAACAAATTAAGCAACCCGAAAACTGAGGAGCACGTGACATGGGGAAGTACACGTCTCGTCTTGTTAATTTGAGCACAAAGACTGACCTGCAAGCTGCTTAGCTTGATCTTCAGTAAGCATTGCTGCGAAGCCTGAGAAGCCATGCTTATAGTTGTGAATCATGGAAGCAAAAGAATCTTCCATACTGAAAGTTTCAAACGTGCACAAGATTAATCGCTTAGTTACAAAACATTGCCTTCAAATTTAAGCTATAAGGTGGCGATCCGTGATCTAGAAAACCTATCTGTCATCAAAAGAACTTAGACAGAAAATCAGCATGCCTCTAACCGAAGAGTCTACGTACGGACCTTCCAAGAACATTGCTGAGTATATCATGGTGCGAAGCGATGACATCATTCGGGTGTCCATGTTTCACATCTCCTAGGTAGACAATATAAAGCTGCAAATGCAATAATAGATTAGGATTTAGATTACAGAAACATCTTTACGCTACTCATATCACATCTCTCTCTTGCTAATGATGATGAAAGAATTGTTAACAGACATGCTTACCCTGCGAGATTCTCCATGTACTCCGGAAAACAGTAGGCAAAAGCAAAGCAGTAGTGCCGAGGCCAGAGGGGCACGTGATGAAGCATAGAGTCCCATGTTTTCTATGCTGTGTGTTGTTGATTGGTGCCATTTTAGGGCGCAGGTATTTATAGGCATGTATGTATATGAAAGGTTGTATTCACTTAGTCAAAACATAGAAACAGTCAGAGGATTCTAACACGTTTTGTGCTCCATCAGGTGTACTTTGCACTTTCTTGAAACAACTACATATTATTTTATGGGAAAGACACGTAAAACCCGTGACTCATTTTCATCCTTGACAGTGATACGCCAACAAATGAAGAAACAGTACTTGAAGCGTTTGGTTTGACGAATCAATATAATCACACTCCTGCTGATAGGAGCATCCGTTCAAACCATCCACATGCTAGGTTCTCAAAGTTAAAATTTTAGATGCTCCATTGACCTTCTAATTCCTCAAAATGAACGCATAGGCATAGTCCATTGATAAGCATTTCTAGTTCTAGAGTAAGATCCAGATGATACGCGACATGATAAGCATTTCTAGTCTAGAGAAAAACGGGCCGGGCCTGGCGTAGACCAACCTGATCTATACAATACTTCACTAGTACGGGCATAGGAACTTTCGATCGATGGTAGATGGCACCTGAAGAGCCGCCGGAGCTTTTTTTTTTAGCTAGGGGGCTGTCCGCCAGAGGCATTGTTAGCCGCCATTAAGAACATTTTGCTTCTCTAACTGAATATATATGAATAGACAGTGTTGTTGCCGTTTTCTATAAAAAACAAGTGCCCTGTATGGTTCGTCATTTGTGTGAGCGCGCGCCACAAGAGAATGTTTCAAAGAGTTGTTGGCAGTTCTGCATTACTGAAATTTTTATCTAAACTCGTAATTAAGATTTGAATTGGTAGACCTTGACCGCACAACACCGTACACCTTCGTCAGCTTGCTATTTTATCCCTCCTGTGGCCTTGTCCCAGGCAAGGATATTCTTTAAGAGCATGACATGCGCACGCGCACTCCCCGATATTGGAAAGTTGAAATTTTTCTTAGAAATCAAATCTAGAAAATTTCAAAAGTCTTGAAATGAGACAAAAATCAAATCACCATCCATAAGCAAGGTTAGGGGTGTAACTGGTTCGGATAGCCACATATATTACTAACAATATATTTGTTTTATTTTTCTCAGAAATTGGACAGTGATATACGAATGAGAATTGCCTCAGTTATTAATACCGGAACATGCTATTTCAAAGTTATTATCTGGACCCATATGGATTGACTATATTAATTATTAATTTCTTTTTTAAAACCAATTAACAAGAAAATTTCTTGGCCGAAGCATACGCTAGTAAGTTGCTTACAGCAATTGCATGTATGAACTTCACAATGTCTCTTCATTTAGATGTATTTTCCCAAGACATATGGATTCAAAGTACTATTTCTTATTTTTCAAAATTTAATTTAGCTATTTATTAATTCTATATTTTATGAAGTATTTAGATATTTTCCCAAAAAATATATGGAAATCAAACCGCTAGTTTTTGAATTTTTCTAATTTTTTATATGCCTATTTGTTAATTTTATTTTTATGAACTATTTATTTGTGTATTCTTCTTATTTGTATAGAGCTCAAATTACTAACTTTTCATTTTTAAATTTGAATTTGATCCTTACTAATTATGTTCTATATGGAATACTTATTTATGTATTTTGCTTCCAAATTCATACAAAATCAAAATACAATTGTTTATGTATTGTTTCCAGAAATATTATTTATCAATTGTATTAGAAATGGTTTGTTTGGTTTAATATAGATCATATAAACTCTAACGCCAACAGTATAGGTTGTTTCTTTGCTTTCCTATTAACACGATAATTTCTATCCCACTTTAGCCCAACCTAGTAACTTTTCTTTGACACTCATCTATTATCTTATACCAGTGGGAATGCACATGCCTGTGGCATGTGATTTTAAAAAAAGAAAATAGCCAGCAGTTATATAGGTAATATTAAGAACTATGAAACATCGTTTAAACAAGATTATAGTGCACAATTGCATATAACATTTCTAGTTAAAATTAGAAACTCAGCGTGTAAGAGATAGAAAAGGTGTTGATTGTTGTGTATAGTTATTGGGTATAGCGGGTGAGCCATACGCTACAAGTGAGGGATTGAGGGAGGATGGGGGGGACACTGAAAAACTCGCTCATAGTCACAAACTTGCTTTGCCATTGCATAGGTGAATAGGTGAGGAAACATATATGTCTAATTAAAGTAAAATTTAAGAAATATAATTAATTTATATAAAAATAAAAGGAAGAAAATTAATAGGTATGACGGGTAGGCCCCATGCTGCACGCTGCACACCAAAAGACTCACTAATAATATAGATATAAATAGATATACAATATAAATACATAAATTTTACGTGAAAGACGTATGTAACTCATTTTCATCCTTGATAGGATACACCAACGAAATAATGAAGAAACATTCCATAGGTGAAGGATCAGGTGCAATTCCCAATCAACCAAAGTTCTACTTCGTCCAAACAGGTTTCACTACGATCATTTGTAGCATTTGGTTTGACAAATCAAATCACAGCTCAAATTAAAGCATCTACGCTAGGTTCAATGTTAAGATTTTGCATGGTCCATTCAATTGTCATCTAATTCCTCAAACCGAACGCATACCCAATTGAAGCACCAAGATCCAAGTGATATATGGTTAAGAAGACAGGTGTTTCTAATTCTATAGAGCAACAAGTAGCATGGCTTAGTAGGAAATTTCGGTCGGTGGTACCTCTCAAAAACTGCCAGTGGCATTGTTAACCATTAAAAACCTTTAATTAACTTCTCTCAATATACCCAGTGGTGTAGTATGAATTGACATCGCTCTTGAGGTTTCCTCATAAAAAAAATAAGTGGCCTGGTGTGGTTTGTCATGTGTGAGCGCGTGCGGCACGCGCCACAAAGAGAATGTTTCAACGAGTTGGTAGTCCGGTATTATTGTCATTTTTCATCCCAGATGCTTTATCTTTGCAATTAAAGTTCCAACCAGAAGACCATGACCGCATAATATATTACATGACAATCCGACTGTAGAGACTAGGGTTGTCCTAACCCTCCATTTGGAATGGTTTCTATAATATTAATTAGATTACCAGGTAGAAATTTTAGAGAACTATAGCTTATACTGATACTATATTAAATAAGAGAGCAGTCAGAAAGGAAGAAACTGGGTCTAATCCAAAATCCGATTTTAACACTAGAACCTATGAATCGGATAATATCAAGTTTTGCATTGAGAGAGGATAGTGTATCTATCTATCTATATACTGTAAAGAACAGATGTGATTGGTAAAGACACGAGAGGATGAATTTATTAAGGACTCGTACCATAAAAATATAGGTAGAATAAATTAATTTCTAAAATAGACTAACATTGCAGTATAGATACTACATATGGACACTATTGGTTGGGACTAAATTTAGGAAAAATATATTCTCTCTATCTGAAAAATGTAAGATGTATGTTGTTTCTTTAAGATCAATAAACTTTTTATGAAACACAGTATAGAGTCACATATACACATGCAAACTCACCCCATAAATATAGGCACACAATTCTATCTCTATGAGCACCTTTGAAAGGATAGATTGGTGGATCTTGAGGTAGATGAAGTCATCACTGACGGGTCACTATTGACGAACATATTGCCTACCACTAAAAGAACAAACATATTAATTTCTAAAATAAATCGAGTACAATACGAGCATCCGTGTCAATTCGAGGACTCAAAGTGTCTCGTCGTCGATGAATACATCGTCTGTCACTAGAACAACTCTGTTCTAGTGATATATGATGAGGATTCAAGAAAAGCACTAGCTTATACATGATAGATACATGACGCGCCTCCTCATAAAATAGTTCCAAAAAAATACCAGCATTCATGTAGAGCCGAGAACTCAAAAATAGACATACATGATCGTTGTTACTACATTTGTACTTAAAAGCACTATCTTATAATTAAGGTTTTATATAATTATATTTATAGATTTGTCGGGGACATCCCAGGGGGGTCCCCTAACCATCGGGATAAATAACCTCAAAAACGCTAATCCCTAAAGGCCGAAATGACAACGGCCCAGCAAACCTGGGCGTTGTGGCCCATCACCGCTTGTCGCGGCCCAAGAGCCACTCCAACTCAGTCACTGAAGGGTCCAAAGGGGCAAACCCCATCTCCGCCTCGCTCGAGGGTCTAGGACCCCCTCGGGCTGGCTCGACCCCATCTCCGCCTCGCTCGATGGTCTACGACCCCCTCGAGCGGACTCGACCCCGAACTCCGCCTCGCTCGAGACTTCTCCGCTGCAACTACCGGGGCGCTCAACCACTCCGCCCGACAGCCGCATTTAATGCCCGCCCCTTCAGTCAGGCGCCAAAGTCAAAGAGCGGCCTCCCCGCACGCCACGCCGCTGACACCACAGAAGCTCGTTGTTTCACCTGCTCCGGTCACTGTGCGACCACGTCGCTGCCACGCTGACGCACTCTGCACTGTGCAAAGCCCTGTGTGGACTGGCAGGTGCCATCCGGCACCACTGTTACGCCTACTCCCGTCCTCCCCCCGCCGCGAGGCCCTCGAACGGGCATGGGGGTGCCCTCGAATGGCGTACGGACAGCGACCAGGGGCGGACCCTGGACAAGGGCGCCGTGACGAGTCACCTCTGCAGACTTCAGCTGCAGGGCCACCTGCCCCCGTCATTGTACGGGTGAGCAGGCGTCATTCAGCGCCACTGTTCCACCAACTCCCGGCCATTACCCGGCGAAGCGAGCACGCCGCGCACTGTGGCCAACAGAGACCACCATCCCGACCCCTGTTACACCTGCTCTCGTCCTCTCCCCGCAGCGCAGCCCTCGAACAGGTGTGAGGGAGCCTCGACGAGACGTACGGACGACGACCAAGCACCGGCCGGAAGCCCCGCCACCCCTCGAAACCGCTCCAAGACAAGCACAGGGACGGCCGTGACACTCGGAGAAGCCGGAGCTCGCCATAAACCTCCGCCCAGGACCAAAGACGATGGCACGCCCAGCGCCATGCCCTCCAATACACCCCCCTGTAGCACACACTATGCTTGTACTTTTACTTGTACGCCTCCCTCTCTCCTTGAGCTATAAAAGGAGGAGGAAGGCACCCTCTCAGGGGCGAATGAAAAAACGGAGAGACAGAAACGCACAACCACCGTCCCACCACGATATTGGCACTTTGCCTCAATCATTCCATACTTCCAGGGACTTGGAGACTTCCTCTCCTCTCCCGCCTTGCTTGTAGCCCCCCACTACGAGCACCCCCGGTGCAGGATAGTACAGTGCCACGAGCACAAACTGCTGGACGTACGGCCCGTGGCCGGAACCAGGATAAAACCTCGTGTCATCGTGCTAGCTCTTGCATCAACCGTCAAGGGACGGGACACAGCGCATTCTGTTAGGCGTTGAGGTCGACCGACCGATCTCGGCACCGACAAGATTAATATTGTTAGTCAAAATTTTGTTCTCACAAAAAATACAGCTCTCACATTAGACGAAGGGAGTATTCGTCAAACTTGCTCTCACATTAGGGCAAGTACAACGGTGTAGACAGCTTGTTGTCTTTTTACCTAAACAGACAGCTTAAATAGACAGCTTATACAATGAGTTGTCTATTTGGCTGTCTGCATAGTGTTTAATTCATTCTTTGACACACAAATCATGACGATCTACTACATACTTGATCTTTGTAGTCATTTTGTTACAACATGAGACAATTGTTCCCGTTGAAAAAAAATGGGCCGGCCACACATGGACCCTACCTGTCAGCGGTTAACAAACCCCACCCCACCCTCTCTCCCGATTCCCACCTCTGTCTATCCTCCGTCTATACTCTAGCGCCCCCCTCCCCTGCTACTCTCCCTCTCCCTCTCATCGCCGTTGACCCGCCGTCCCCGCCGAGCTCGGAGCTCGCCGTGGCGGATGTGGGCGCGCGGCGGCCGCGGATGTGGGACGGGGCGGCGGCGGGGCTGACTAGCGCGGCGGCGGATGCGGAGCGAATCGATCCTTCCCGCGTACGCAGCGGATCTGTGCTGCCGCCGTCTCCTGGCATCGCTGTCGTACAACGGCCGCGGCTGCCTAGGAGCACGAGCCCAGCTCGTAGACGAGGGAGACGACGACCCGTCTCGGGTACTGTCGCGCAGGGGGCATTGTGAAAAATCGCCGCTGCATGTCTACGGCAATCGACGGCCGTTGTACGTGCCCTTAGTTCTCACTGGCATTCTGCAACGGCAGGACTCCTTACTATATCAACCACTTGGCTGTTTATTTTTCTTGTATCCTCTAATGTTTAATCATCATTACACACTTTTAGAGTTATATATGCCACCTGAAAACTAGATAGGAAATTTAACAACTATTGTAGAAATCACATGTAGAACTTTTCAAAAAATATTGAAACAGACGCCATCTATACGCGAGGTCAGTGATTTCATACAAAAGTTAGCTCCAAATTAAACTCGATTCAGTTTGGACCCAAGGTTAGTTCAGCGCACAGTTTATGAAGATGAGCTCCCGTTTCTTCTTATCCGATCAGGAAACCAACAAGGCTAATTCAACCGGTAGAAACATGCACGCGCTACCTGCTGAACTTCAGTACGTCCTACGACTTGCCGTACACCTCTGCAAGTTCACCTTTCAGCTATAAATACTTTTCTTGCAAAAGTTAAAGCTTTGATTTAGTCATTCCAACTAACAGAGATTTGGTTAGACCGAAGGAGGGCAACTCATCATCCGATTCCTAGCATCATTTGGTGATGCATCGTCACTCGATCGCTAGCATCTTTTGAGATGTCATTTACTCATTTGGCGATGCATAAAGTGAGGAACTTATTTTCATTCGCCCATGCGAACACTCAGGAGTCGTCCGTGCATCAAGTGGTTTTGAGTTTTGACTACAAAGTACAAACCATGTTCCTTCAATACGTTTTTATTGAAGCACCACAATCGAGTCCAGTGATGCAGGAGTGAGGAGGAAATAGGCCGGTATTTCCACAGCAGCAAGTGCTAAGTGGCTTGGTATGGTTTTGTCTGAGTACCTACTTCTGCATTATTGCAATTTCTTTCGTTCAATTATTTTTTCCTTCGCAATCAAGAATTGAATTATCCTATCTACCTCACGCAGACTTTGCCCGTTCTTTGGTGTGATCTAGCCACTGCCAAAAATTCGGTTTTTTATCGGAGCTGCATCTGCGCATGCTTCGTAGACAATCAAAGAGAAAAATTGGGGGCGACCGGCATTGTCCAGTTCCATTCTTTTCGTCTTATCCCTCCAGGAAAAGTAGCGTAGCAAATGCTGTCGATTGAGACATGCAAGCGCTTCTTGCTATTGTACGTTGTTTGCGTCCGTCCTCTGCAACTACAACTGGACGTGTGTGTATCTATCTGCATACTGCCCTGTTGTGTAACTAAGTTTCTTGCAGAAGTCTAGGCTTGATTTAGTCCTTCCAACTAATACATTTGATTCAGTCGTATAGGATGATTCATCATATCAATCCTTACTCTCTACAGGGAAATTGACCGGGATTAAGATATTGATGGCTTCATTCTTCTTGACTCCGCCGCCGTCCAACAACTGGCGATGGAACTGAAAGGGCCTCATCTTTCTACTTTCTTGGTTATCCCTAGTCTGGCTCGGTTCGGCCTGATCGCTCTCCATTTGAAGGCCATCGAAGGATCGAAATGGCGACCAGAGAGGGAGGAGTGAATGGAAGCCGATACAAAAAATTTTTCGAAACTCGGCCTATATCCCAAAAATCACTTTCCAAGGATTCCTCACGAGCTTGTCAAGGTAGCGTAGTCACAACGGACCTACCAACCTTAGGAACAAGCTAGAACGAAGTATTAAGCGGAAGCACAACTCAAGAAACACACGAACTGCAATCTGCCTGAGTAGCACGGACTGTCCGCACAGGGATCTCGGACTGTCCGAGGTCGGGGCGGACTGTCCGACTAGGCAGGGCGGACCGTCCGTAAAACCTTCCCAAATTACCAGAGACTCCAGGCCCTTCTCGGACTGTCTGACCCCTACTGCGGACTGTCCGGGGTCAGGGCGCACTGTCCAACTAGGTAGGGCGGACCGTCCGTAAAACCCTCTCGAAACACCAGAGACTCTTGGCCCGTCTCGGACTGTCCGACCCCCTACTGCGGACTGTCCGACAACTTCACACGGACCGTCCGAAAAACACGACGGACGAACAGGAAGAACAGCTACAGTAACCCGCGGAATTCTCTTCTCAAATCCATCACCGGATCTCCCAAACGGCTAGAGCTCTTGAGACGAAACCTTGGGGAGATGATTAGCACTCCAAGGAGAAGCTATGCCCCAAAAATCTCGGCCTCTAACTCCCTACAAATCGAGAAATCGCGGATCACACGGAAGAACATAACAAACTCGAGTTCATCCCAAAAACTTCAAATCGAGACCGATTCCCGGTGTTTGAGGGGGCAAAATCATCCACAAAGAGGCGCAAGACACTCACCCATCATCCCCTCAAACAAATCCGAAGCCAAACGGTCTAGAAACGGAGAATCGAGGTGACCATGAAAATCCCCCAAAAATAGCTCCGAAAAACTCGAAATAACAAATCTCAGATCTTGCAAGGGACACAAACTTGAGCACGAAAATGATGTTTGGATTACTACAAGAGGTTCGGTTACAAGCCACTCCTAGCAACAATCAAAGCTAGGATGGCAAAAAGATCACTCAAAGATCCAAATCTCTCCTCTCTTCCTCTCACCAAGAGCACCCCAAAAAGAAAGAGCACTCTCACCCTACTAGCCCAAAAGAGATGGCTGTCCAACCAGCCAATCCTCCTATATATAGAGCCCTCCGGACAAATTACTGAAGTGCCCCTACACTAGGAGTTACAACTCAAGCCCACGCAGGGGCGTTTTGATCAATACATGAATAGACCCATCGAGCGGACACGCATCCATCGGGCCTTGCTTACCTCCGAAGCAAGCTCCTTGATCACGCCGCGTGCCCCCCGCTTCGAAGCTTCCCGACGCGCCCGGAAACCGTCTCCGTCACGCCGAGCCCTCGGTTGATGGTTTTCTGGTAGCACCATCAAACCCCGCGTACTTGGTCCAGCCTCCACGCCAAGCCTCGAGCACGCCAAGCCTTTCATCTCCGGCTCCCGGACGGTCTACTCGGTCTTGCCTCGTTCCTTGACTCGGCCGCGCCCAATGTACCGGCACGATCACTTCACACACGTAGTCTTGCTTGTTCTTGCACCATGTGAACCGCACTTGATCCCACTGGCCACCGGGTCCCTTTAGCCTACTTGTCTCTCCGCTACCTGGAAGGCCACCTGGCTAAGACCTTTCGCACTTGTTCTTCACCTGCACCAATGCAAACCAAGCCGCATCCTATACCTGCAATACTTGAGCCAAGGCGAACGTTAGTACACACCACGTTGTCAATCACTCATCACAAGGAAAGCGACCATCTACTCAGTCCCTCGGACACACATGGTCCTCAGCCATGCCGCCAACCAAGGTAGCTTTCTCCCCCTCCCCTCTCCTGCCTCTGTACCTAGACTCGTGATGAAGATTTTGGTCGGTTATCTCGCGATTGATTTTCTGTGACATGAATTACGGGGTATTTGCCACGCAGAAGTTTTATTGCAGGATATTCGAAAATAATAACTTTTACTGAGTTTTATAACAGCACATTCGCAAAAAAAAAACTTTCCTGCAGGAATTGCAATGAGATTTGGGAACGACAAGTTCCCATACTGAAGTCCAAAAAGCCCCGACACCCAATAACTATGGTCCCAACTCAGGGGACTAATAATTATTACAGTTCATGTTTCTTTCGGGTGAAAATTTGTACACACCCGTTTGACCATAATTAAGGGTATTAAATAAAGTCAGTTTATAAAACTATGTATAAAACCTCCGTGGTTAATTCGCGACTATCTAATAAGGCCTCTGACTATAGGATTAGATGATGGTTACTACAACATTACTACAGTAAATCATGGGTTAATTAGGCTTATTAGATTCGTCGCGTAAAGTTACACTCATCCTTAAAAAGGTTTTGTAAATAGACTTTATTTAATACTCCATGCATACAAGATTCTCCAGGAAATAAAATTTCACTATGTAAAAACTCGTTAAAGGAGACACAGTAATAGGATACACTTAATTGAAACATGTCACCAATAAGTCATTGGAGACGCGGGTTTATCAGACGCGTCACCAATAAGTCTTCAGAGACAATACAAGTCTCCTATGTACTTAATAGAAGACACTTCTTAACAAACCGTGTCGCCTATGACTGCCTCAGATATAGGAGACGCGTCCACACGAATACGCGTCTCCTATAATTGGGTATATCGGTGACGCGGTTCGTTTACCCGTATCACCTTTGTGGAATGAAAGAGACCAGATTATCTATTATTAAAAAAAAAGTTGATGAAAGCCTCTATTCGAAGCATTTGCTGCAGGCTCAACTTGTCCCCCACTCATGAACCAAGGCGCCTCAACAATCTAAAATAAGCAGTATGAAAGAAGTAGTCCAAGAAATTCTCATCATCTGAGAGAAATGCAGGTATAGTTTCAATTGAAAGCATTGTGTACAAGAACACTTTTTTTTTGCATAGTCATAGTTGTGTAACAATTAACAAACACAACTTTATTCAAATTTAGCCCGCATAATACCGCTGGCTGTTTTGATAGTTCGGATAAACAACAGAAATGCAATTAAAGCCATACTGGAACTTGGCATTGCTTATTTTTCTATACCGTTGCTAAGAACACTATGATATTTACTTCAAAAAGGAAAAGAAGTGATATGATACTGCCTTTCCGCCCACACGCTTCAAGCTAGTTATGCAACATCCGCATAGAAATCTTGAATTATCATCCGGGCTGCTATTGGAATCCGCACTGTCTTTGGGCCACTATGCCAAGTAAGGCTTCCAAAAGTGTAGTCCCCTTGTAGCTTCCACATAGGTGATAACTTGACCTGAAATGTGCGAACTCTGTTTGCAGCATTGAACACAAGAATGGATGGTTCAACATCCATCTTTACTCCGGGTGGGCTTTGGACTGCAGCGTGGTAAACTGCATCAACCTCGCCTACATTTGTAACTGTTCTGGATACTGTGATCGGATGCCTCAGGTCTGAAACGGAGATGGATGGAAGGTTCAGGTGATACCCTGGTACCGGTGTTTCGTTGCAGATTTGAGATGTTCTATTGATGGTGCAGCCAAAGAACTTGTTGTAATCGCTAGGATCGATGTCATAAATCAAGCCAGGATCAGCTGCCCTGTTAGGGTTAATGTTCCCGCCACCGTAGTCAAAAGGATCAGCAGTCTTTCGAGGCAATCCTTCAGCCAGTATTGGCATGCCATGTTCGTCGGTTACAGATGCTTCACCATGTAAAACGAAACAGGGTAAGGATAATATTGCCTACTCTATTCTCAATAGTCAATAGGAGTATTTGGTTGGCGAGAATGCGAGATTACCGGTGGTGACAATGGCAGATTTCAGTGCAGCAGGAGACCAGTCTGGGTGTAGAGCTTTCAGCAGCGCGATGATGCCAGCTACGTGCGGGGCAGCCATTGATGTCCCTGACATAGTCACATAGGAGTCTTCCTTTGCTGCTAATATGCTGGCTCCAGGTGCAGCTATGTCAGGCTGTTGAGGAAGCAAGAGCGGAGTGAGACTGCTTCCTAGCTAATGCCTACTGCCTAGAAAGCATAGTTAACTCTTCACTCTTGGTACCTTGATAAAATCAGGGTAGCCGATTGGTGGACCTCTCGAGGAGAATGCTGCCACTTTGGGAGCCAGATCCCCTTTGCCTGTAACGCTGCGCGCTGGTTCAATCTTTGCCACTGGATAGCTGCTTAAAACAAAACAGAGATTCATCTCTGAGAGGATCCAACTTATTAAAGAACGAGAAATTGACCGGAGCTTATACTAATTTGCAATATTTGGGTGACCATAAAGAAGTGTTAAGTGTACCTCCAGGCGTTGATGTATTTTAGAATCTGGAATCCGGTGTCTAGGTCCACAAGTACACAGGCGATTCCTTTACAGTAAATAACTGTGACTTCTAGAATGTCGGTCGTATACTGAGCAAAAACAATACCAGAGGCACCGGCATTCCCGATGTCTTGTAACGCGATTTGGAATTCCTGAAGCGGGTTTAGCCCTTGTCCTAGCGGCAAGCATAGCACGATTTTTCCTGTCAAATCAATACCATTCAGAGCGCCCGGTGTGCAGCTAATAATCAAGGAAAGCAGAGATGAACTGATCAGCTTTAAAATTTCAGGCACGTCAAGTAAATTTCAAGCAGCGTAAAAGTGAAATTAATGACTTAACGTACGTGCTTGGAACAAGGCTTGTGAAACTGCTCTTGGATGAGTTCTTGCCCTGGTAGTAGAGAGATTGTCCCTGCAAAATGAGCAGAGTTTGAGAAGGATCAGTTATAGTTCTATAAAAGTGCTGGCAGAGTTGTGGATTGTGATTCTCCGGAGCTGGTAGTCGTATTCTGTACCACTATCGATTCGTTATTTCCCAGTTTGATCACGGTCGGGAACGATCGATCAATCTTGCTCGCGGCAACGGTGATGACCCACGGGGCAGTGTTCGAAACGGTCTGCGGTCTTGGACCCTCGTTTCCGCCTGAGTACACGACGGTGATCCCCTTCTGGACAGCATGCAGGGCACCAAACGAGTTCTCCTCTGCGGAGAGGGAGAGGGACAGGACGTCCACACCGTCATGTATCGCGTCGTCGATGGCGGCGAGAGGAAGTCGGCCTTGAGGTTCTCCTCGCTCGCTCCGGCGCTGTAGAACCGTGCGCCGATGATCTTCCGGTTGCAGCTGGTGAGGTTCCAGTCCTGTCCTACTTGGCACTCGCCTTTCCACCGTGATGGCACCGGGCCGTACCCTTCGTCGCTGAAGCTTTTAGACTCGGGCCAGATACCTGCAGCAGCACAACCGCCGCAGCATATTGGAAATAGTGAGTAGACACGACTTGCAAAAGAAATAATAGTGCCAAAAGAAGTGCCTGGACCATTTGTTTGGTACAAAATTTGGGCACTAACCGGTGTCAACAATCCCGATGATTATATCCTCTCCGTACTTGCTCCTATGGAGTAGCTCATCGGGCATTTGGTTGTTGAGCCCAAGGCCAAGGAAATCCCAACTTCGAGTAGTTGTCATCGTGTACGTTCTACTTGGTTCGACGCTGATGACTTCTGGAAACTCTGTAGAGTTATCAAAGCCAGCAGTAGGCCACAAAGACGTGGCTAGTTCACTTATACGATTTGCCGAGAGTGCTCTCGCATTGCAACAGATCTGTAACAGAAAGAAAGTTCCAAAACAATAGGACAGGACTGGAAGCTACAGTAGGACAGTATAGAAAGAAACAAAAGTTCCAAACACAGTAGGATATGGCATTATATTTATCTGGAAGCTACATACAAAGTCTTCGATTGATCACTATGCAAAAGAAAAGAAAAAGAAAACTTGAAATCTCATCTGAACATTTTAGAGCTCCAATTCCTAGGAAAACTTACTGAAGTTTTATATAACCTCCTAATCATCCATTAGTTCATACTTTAGTGACAGTTAATTTATATTGATATTACCTTTCTCAAAAAATTATATTGATATTACAGTTATTTTAGAAATTAATTGTAATTTTTAGTTTTTTAGTACTGATTGTGTAGTCAAAATAGTGTAAAGGTCCAGGTAAGTACTAAAATACTGGAATTTTATTAGTACGAAGTTAGATGTAATCTGTGTTGTGTCTTTTGCAGAAATAATAATTTGAGTTGTCAGTCTTGATGGTTGAAAAATAAGCATGGAGAGCCCTGATTAAAACACTTACGTGTTGTATATACATAATGTCCCTAGAAAGAAATCGTATGGGTGCTTGGCCTATCTGAACTGAGCACCAAGTCTGAAAGGCCTAACCTGCAAGCTGTTTAGCTTGGTCTTCAGTGAGCATCGCTGCGAAGCCTGAGAAGCCATGCTTGTAGTTGTGGACCACGGAGGCCAAAGAGTCTTCCTTACTGAAAATATGAGCCCACACACAAAGTCAATCTCTGGCCTCTGCTATACTCTGGAAAACATTGGCTGCTACACAGTAGTTTTAGAAAGCTAAAGCGGCGCCTTTGGCAGAAAATCTCAGCTAAGCCAAAGGAATTGGCCTAGCGTACCTTCCAAGAATATTGATGAGTAGATCATGGTGCGAAGCGATGACATCGTTCGGGTGTCCATGTTTCACATCGCCTAGGTATATGATATAAAGCTGCAAACACACATATAGCAGATTTGAACTTAATTAAGCTAATCTTATGATAGATTGATAGTATGAATGTATGATACCGCGCGCTCTATCTAGTTACTAGGAATATAATGCTTACCCTAGGAGATTCTCCATGCACTCCCAGCTGCAAAGTTATGCAAAAGCAAAACAGTAACGCCAAAGCTACACAGGCACGCGATGATGAACGTAACCCCATTTTTTTTACTGTGTGCTGTCTTGCACTGTTGCTCATCGATGCCGTTAATTGGCCGGTATTTATAGACGTGAATGGATACTGTAAAAAGACGCGTCTGAATTTTACAATAGACGTGTATGGCTGGTGCTCTCTTGTTCAACATAGGAAGCGTAGTCCAAAAAAGACTGTACAGTACTCCGGTAATTTCCCTTTTTACTTTTCAGAATTTTAGAACCATTCGAAGGGAATAACACAAAATCACACGTTTACCTACGTGTGAACTTGACATAGGACAGGTCATGTTAAGAAAATGACTGGTCTGTAGTAGGTGAATGTGAATGAGTTGGGGAGAGGTGCCGGCCAAGGGCAGCTAAGCCAGTTTAGATTTTCTCCTTGCTCTGAGAATTATTTTATGATACAAAATTTGTACGTGATGGAGTGACATGATATGATTAAAAGTATGGAACTGTTTTACAATGCTTAGAGAGATACTCAGCAGTACATGAAAATCCCTGATGTTTTGAGTATTACATCAAAAGGATTTTTAAAATGATTAGGATTAATTAACTAGAGCCATCTCCGTTCTGAAAAATCGGACGGTGGGCACTACCGTTCCGAGAAATTAAAATTCCTCTATACGTTTGAAATCGGGTGATCAATTTACCAACTAATTTATTCCTCTAAACCAAGCACCCATTATGAGAGAACCAAAATTGCACGATAGGTCGAGAGGAATTCTCATTTCTAGATAATAGAGTAGCAAATGGTCTGGGAAGTAGATTTTGTGTGAAAGCACGCCACAAGCGCATTACAGAAAAAAAATGAGAGAATACCTTCCTTAATTATTCGTGCATTCACTTTCATTTAGAATTTTCATTTGCAATGTGTGATGGTCTGATGACTAGTAGACCATGACCGTGTGTAACCTTACATCTGTCCTTCCCTTGACCGAGAATATTGCACGAGGGAAGTTACTCTTGTCATTATTTTGACCAGTACTTCTCCGCATAATAATTTGTTTCCATTAGCAATTTTCTTCAGATGAAAATTGCAGCCCTTATCAAGCGTGTAGCGTGTTAGAGCTTCGACGTCGAGGCCCCAAAGTTAGTCAAGTCTGTATAATGACAAACACAATTTTCCTCAAAAAAAATAATGACAAACACAAGACAAAGACACGACCCGGTGATGCCGCGATGGGGTGATAGAACTAAAGGACAAGAGAAATGTCCAACGCCATTCTTTTCATATTAATTTCAGAAAATTTGCATTAGTCTCCGCACTCAAGGTAAATGTTGTTTGAGACAGTTTGGATTTGGAAACCTCTATACTTAGACGATCAAATCTGCTTGAACCTCCGTTCTCGAATATATGCCGTTTAAGACAACCTATTTAGTTTAAAAATAAACTAATTTGCTTATCATAAACGCCATATCATAAGAATGGAGGGATTATATTACTAGTGCTAAACTAAAATTCCACACTTCTTTGTCAATAGTCCTTTACCTGCAGAACTCATTCCATGATGCATGTTTACTCCGCTACTCACTGCCACGCTAGAGCAGTATGTGATGTTGGTGAACTAAGCTTAGCTCAACGAGCATGTGTATACGAAGTTTTGCATTTATAATATGTTTGGAAACAAAATAACCCGGGGAAAAAGGTAATGGAAAATTCATGTGCTTGACTGTACCACAATTTTATGTCTACATTGGTGGGCCACCATCATTATTCAGTCTCTTTTGTGGAAAAAGTCCATTCGCCTCCCTCATCTATCGACATGGTTTGATACCGGATATCCTACATCCTAAACTGTTTAATACCGGATACATCACATCCCTAGCTAGTTTTGAAGATGCTGAAGTTCAGGGGTCAAATAGACTTTACTAAAAAAATACATAATATTTTTAAAAATTTATCCAATATTTTTTTGGAACATGCAATAACAAATCCTAATATAAAATCTGGTTTAATCTTAGAATACAAATTTTGTTTTAGCTTGAAAAAATATGTGGCTAGTTTTAGATTTTTCATGAAATCATAATATCTGTCTCTATAATATGGTACCTAATTTGGAGTTATTTGAATTTTATATGGTCTTATATTTTTTTAGCTAGACATAAAAAGTAGTGTGATTTAAGAAAAAACTAAAACTAGTTTCATATGTTTTTGAGATAACAAAAAATTGTATGAACATTATAAGATAAAGTCGTATATATTTTAGGATAGAAAAGTACTTGGATAATTTTTTGATAAATTATTTGTATAATTTTTTTAAAAGTCTATTTGATCATAAACTATCAACTCTGGGGTATGATGCGGCACTACATAAACTCAATTCACTCAAACCACCATCAAAACCAGTTAGGGATGTGACTTCTGACTTGTACGATATTTGATAGTTTAGGGTGTAGGATATCCGGTTTTATACTTTAAGAATGAAAATCAAACAATAGATAAGGGAGGTTAGATGGACCTTTTCCTTTTGTGATCCGCCGGATGGTGTTATTGGTTGAGAGGCCATGAGGCGCAAATAGCCCACCCGAAGTATTAGTGAGGCCTAAAGCTTGGAAACACTTAAATCATCGGAGGCCCACAAAATGTTAAAAAGGTAAGCCCGCCAGGGGGGCTCCGTTGGGCCGGATCCACTCCAGTTGTTGCCTTGTTGTTCGCAGACACACGCTTATATAGGCGGTCGAGCTGTAACGGAAAGGACCCAGAAACAGAGAGAGGGCACAAGTCTCGCATCACCTTTCCCCTCCGCTCCCGTCGCTCGCCTCGCCTTCCGTTCGCCGGCCGCGCCACCAACCAAGGTGACCTCCTTCCCCTCCTCGCTGCTCTCCCTAGATTAATTCCGTGTTTCGAATCCTAGATTTGTGGAGGCTTTGATGATGGGCTTCTCCATCTCGCGATTGATCTGTGGTGGATCGTATTTTGGCTTCGTAATCTCGCCCCGAACCGAGCGGATCTTGCGGTTGTCTGGAGGAATTGATGGGTTGGTTTGTCGAGGTGGAGAATTTTTGCTCGGACCGGGTGCTGGTGTGTTCAGGGAGTGGTACCGATGTCGATAGGTTGTGGATTGACCGGGTCGATTTGAAATCGTGATTGCTCGATGTTTGGGGATCTCCTAGGGTTTGTGATTCGATCCGGTTTCATCGGGTTGATTGCTGTCTTCTGTTATCGTTGTGATGCTGGTATGATTTGGTGTAGCTATCTTCTGACTCATAGAATGATTGACCCCGCATCCAAATTATGTTCAAATTTAGGAACTCCCCGTCTGATTTTACATTTTTAGTTATAGCCTTATTATAGGGTATAAAATGGTAGATATTGATTCAAGTGCTCGAGGATCGGGAGTTTGTGCTCACTGACCCAGTTTTAGAAGGTAGCCTTCTCCGTGGAGTTGAGACCTGTTGTTAATGACTTTTGTTTATGGTTATCTGTAGCTATCATATAAGTAAGAGAGATATTAGGCAATTTGTTTTGCTAAGTTTCCTCAGGCTACTGTTTAGTTAGAGTTACACTTCAGTTGTACCATATGCTTTTCAAGCCCATTAAGACCAACCAAAGAGGGAAATCTTTTGGTATCTTTGGGACCTCATTGTAGAATATTTCATTTGATTAACTTGAACTCTGTGGTTTGATTCCCTGTCATTGCTCTATATCTGCCCCAGTTATGAACCTAAGAGCTACAGCAGTTAGCCATGTAAAACATTATTTGGCCTCAGTGTCCATTCAGCCTTTTATCATTTCTTATCTCGACATAGTTCCTTGATCGTTTATATGGGTATTATCATGTTACATTTGTTCTCTTGTGTCATTTCACTGTTTTTTAGTCAATACAAGCATCATTTGTTTGTTGTGAAGACTGGTTTGCCTGTATAACTTGCATGTTGGATGAATGCCTTTATAACTCTGCATACTCACCGACTGATTGGAACAGTTTGTGCTTTGCAGACTAGTGAAGTTCAGTGATCAGTTTGGAGACTAATCAAACTCAACAAGCAAGTTTCATGTCTGATCTCGACGTCCAGCTTCCATCTGCTTTTGGTATATACTCCCTTCTGTCATTTGTTGTAACATTTTCTCGTTGAATAATTCGTGCTATGCATTGTTAATGGTGGATCTGGACCACTTGCAACCTACTCTTGATGTGATGCTGGCATCATGTTTTTGTTAATAACTAATGAGGCTATGTACATTCATGGGTTACTGGGTTTCATTAACCTTGGTATTTTGGTTTTCTTCCAATATAAATTAAGCTTCAACCAGTTTTCCGGTCTGAACTCTGAACACACTCGAAAGCCAAAAGTTGATTCATTGATATGTTTTCTATGTAGATCCGTTTGCGGAGGCAAATGCTGAGGACTCCAGCGCTGGTGCTGGATCAAAGGAATATGTGCATGTGCGCATTCAGCAGCGCAACGGAAGAAAGAGCCTGACTACTGTTCAGGGCTTGAAGAAAGACTATAGCTATAACAAAATCCTCAAGGATCTCAAAAAGGAGTTCTGCTGCAATGGTACTGTAGTCCAGGATCCAGAGCTAGGCCAGGTATGAAGTAGCACTCGGTAATCGCTTCTATCATATTTTGTTTCTCTTATCTGAATGTCAAGCTGATCATTCACCTGCTAAATTTTACAGGTCATTCAACTGCAAGGTGATCAGCGTAAAAATGTTGCTACTTTCCTAGTCCAGGTAAGTTCTATGTTGGATGCACATCTGTGTAGTTGTTTAGTTCTCATTTCTTAGTCTGACAATGTTATATTTTGGTTAGGCTGGAATCGCAAAGAAAGAGAGCATCAAGATTCACGGATTTTAGGTGGCAACGTACCGATGCTTGTGTGGTATCATATGGTACCAAATATTGAAGGTTTCTGAAGTTGCCGTAATATCAGTAGTCGTTATCTTTGTCTGAACCCTTGTGTGGATTGAGAAGTCTGTTATTGATGCAAGTTTTCCTTGCAGTATGGTTTGTAAGCGTTTCCTGCATGAAAGTAATATTTGTCTGGGATGTTGTCCACTAGTATTGAATAACAAGAGAGATTCATGTTTGGGTTCGTTTAAGATATTTCTCCGGACGTGATTTCTGATCCATGTTCGTTTGTTGATCTATCCCTTGCCGTGCTTTCTAATCTGTTTTTGGCATTCGTCATATATCTTGCCTGGAATTAGTTTATTTTCTTTGGCTAGCGCTTCAACCGGACGAGCTGGATGTACTTCGGACCCTGAACAATCCACGACAGGGTATTGCAGGACCTCACGCGGAGAGCTCGTACTGTCAGCTGGATTGCTCAAAGGCGCAGTGGAACTGCATAACTGGTAAACTAGATTGATTGGGCATTGCATATTTGCATCAAGCAAGGTTTGTAACACCTGCAAGGCTGCAGCTGCAATTCTTCTGCACTCAGCCAACCACCTAAACCTTACAACAAAGGCCATTTCTCATCTATTTCAGCATCAGACTTGACAAGAGCAAGCTGACAGATGACGTTTGTTGGGAACAAAACATAAAACACAGTCCATGTCCAATACACAGCTAATCTAGATAGAGATACCCACCCGTGATCCTGTTAACCCGCCGCTAACCGGTTCCTGCGCTGCCGCCCTCCTCATCGCGGCCGCACCTGAGATGGATCTCGTAGCCGCAGGCGATGCACTGGTACGCCCATCCCAGGCCTTGCTCCTCGCACTCGCAGCAGATGTACGGCCCTCCCCCGGACTTTTCCGACACGATGCTGAGCTCGTGACGGTGGCCCCGGTGCCGCAGCGACTGCGGGAAGCCCTTGGCCGCCTCGTCCTCGGCCTCCTGCAGCAGCCTGATCTGCGCGTCGGTGAACGGGAACGCCATGTCGAAGTAGAGGTTCACCAGGTTGCGGCCGTCCCGCGTCACCGTCTTGCCGTCGGGCCCGACCACCACCAGCGTCGGGATCTCCCGCACGTCGAAGTACCTCGCCAGCGCCCGCGACGGCGCGCCGTCGTAGGGGAGCGCCAGCCACGGCATGTCGCGGCACGACCGCAGGTACCCGTCCTCCTCCTTGTCCATGGGGATGTACACGATCTCGAAGTCCTCCGCCTTGCCCTTGAGGCTGCTGTAGATCGCCGCCAGCTTCGCCGTGAACTTGACGCACGGCGCGCACCGGTGCGCCGAGAAGTAGAGGCCCACCGTCTTCCCCACAAGGCTCGAGATCGGAACCTGCAGCCCTTAATTAGCCACGGTGAGGCCGGCCAGCAGCTGGATGAGGGCCGACGACGGGCCATGGATGGAGCGGGGATCAACGGCATGCAACGCCAATGCCGTTGCGTTCTAGAGCATGCACGTTCACTTACCTGTTCGTTGCCACCGTTGACGTACTCCTTCCCTTCGATGGAGAAGAGCTTCTCCAGCGTCTGGGACGCGTACTTGCGCTGGTCGTCGGCCTCCAGCTCGGCCACCCGCGCCGCCGTGAACGGGAACGCCCTCTCGCCGTAGCGGTGCACGAGGTCGGCGGCGTCCGGGTGTACGACCCCGCCGTCCGGGGCGAGCACCACCAGGCGCGGGATGCCCTCGACCTGGAACCTCTCGCTGAGGCGCTTCTTGCACTGGAGGTCGCCGAAGGGCACGGCCGGCCACGGCATGGTGCGGTGGAACCTCTCGAACGACGGCCGGTCCTCGTCGCACGACACCAGGACCACCTCGAAGCCGGCGCCGCGCTCCGTGAGCTGCTGGTACGCCGCGGCCAGCACCGGGGTGAAGGCCTCGCATTTTGGGTACCAGTTTGCGGCGAAGTAGAGGCCGATGATCTTGCCATCAAGCTCTGGAAAGTGTACCTGTTGATCGACAGAAGACATCTTTCACGTTAATTTGGACCATATAATTCATGTGCGTGATAGAAAAATGGGCGCATGGGGATTGAAAAGTAAAGATAAAGAATGACTGCAAGGGCAAGTGTGGCCTGAAAATAGTGGGCGACACATGTCAGGAGAAAGGAGAAAGTGAACACAAATCTGCACGGTGCGGTTCTGATTCTTGTCGTGTGAAAGAATACGGAATGAACTGTGGAACTATCCGAAAGCAAAAGTACAGCGCATGCAACTGGTGCATGTATTCTGGTTCCATTTGACGTGCAAGTTACAACAGGAGACTTGAAAGTTTAGAGAGTCCCAACATGAACATGTGTCACGACGTTGATTAAGCAAGGTCTATTGCGAAAAAAATTGATTTATTTAGTTGAACAACGAAAGATGAGTTTGCACGCATAGATTTGGCACGTATGCGCGTGGCATAATTCTGGTGGCACTGGTAAAGACTCACATCAGTGTATAGTTGTTAAGGCCCCCTCACCCTGTTCCGCAAGCTGGCCTACTAAAGTTCGCTGTACAGAACCCTTTAACTTTGTAGGTTAGTACAGAACAAAAACTTCTCATGGTTCCATTTAGCGGGTGCGTTGATTTTGAATTGATAGAGATCGAGACTTCAGATGTTATATTACTAATAAGGGCTTTCAGATTGTCCACAGAAGAAGTATGAAAACCTGGAAAGCCATTACCTTCTTAAACAAAAGGTGTGAAGCTTCTAGTTGTTTTAAGCTTTATCTAAAGTGTCCGTTCAAAAGCTTTAACCAAAGCTCAACTACTAGGAGACCAAAGTTTCCTACATGGTGTTAAACATGATTGAAGCCCAGCAAAGTTGGATCTTAATTGACTAGATGCATGGTGGCTGAATTATTGGATCCTTTGTGTAACTGAGATTATCTTATTATGCTTGGCTGCTTGCATGCCACACAGAACATGACTACAAGCATATGCATGTTTCTGTATCAGTGACCTACTATCCGATATATTTTCACCCTTCCATGATGAAACCCTCTAGAATCAAGGTCCCACCATGATTTGAACATACTAAAGAGGGCATAGAGATCTGTTGTGGACATACTCGATACAGCCTGTAATATATCTTAGCAGCTGGAGGTAAAGGAAGGAGATAAGTTTCAAAAAAACAGAGAGAGGTAAAGGAAACATCACTGAAAAGAAAGAGTGAGTGATCGACGAATGAATCGAAGCAACCCCGAGATCAGAGAATAGAAGCAAAAGAAGAACACGAACTAGCTAAAAGAGCACCTCGTTCCCGGAGGGAGAGACCAGCGAGCCCATGGTCAGCACGGAGCGTATGCCTCCTCCACCACCACCGCCCTCCGGCGCTTCTTCCACCTCCAGAACTCCAGCCATGTCCACTCCCACACACTGCTCTCCCAACGCTTTCCCTGTCCGGCCAACAGCAACCAACCGGCCTGAAGGCGCGTGGAGATATCAAGCCGAGCCGATGCTCAGTTGCGCACCGCGTCCTGGCTCCCCTCGCCTCGCCGATGCCTGATGCTGCCGTGCGCTCCGCTGCCTCCGCAGCCCGCGACCGCACCAGCCAGCCAGCCAGCTCTACGCTAGTACTACTACGCTTGCTACGCGCCATCGCCCGGCACCACAGATATAAACGGCCAATGCAGAGTGGCCTTCTGGCTCCATCGGGCGCCTCTTTTTCCAGGGGCGTCCCCGTCATTTCGGAGACACCCAACCGCGCGGCCCGCCCCGCCCCGCCCGTCGCTGTAGGCCGCGCCTCGGTGCCTTTCAGACGTGTTGGCACGGCGCGAGGCGGCAGCCTGGTGTTGGCGCAGCGCAGGTGTCGATCAGGCCGAGGGCCGTGCGAGCTGGAGCCGGGGCTGGGGCCCGAGCCGGAACAGGAGCGGGAGCCCACCTTTTCGGCGTGCTCCCTGCCCGGCCGTGCGGTGGGTGGAGATTGGAGAAAGACACGGGACGTGGGGATGTGGTGTGGCGAGTGCGCTAGCTCCCACCCTGATCGATCTGCCGCGACGCGACCGGGACTCTGGGACTTGGACCACGAGGACCCCTGGTCGTCTCGTTGCGGCGTGGCCAGCGACGTGGGCGCGGCGGGCTTGTTGAGGCCTTGGCCTTGAATTCTCGGCTCTCGCGGCGTGCGTGGGGGTGGACGCGCGGCCGAGTTTGGGCGGGCAGCCGCCGTGCGTGTCGAGCACGGTGGCGTGGGAAAGGCTAAAACCGGTGCCGAGTCTTGGGTGCAACGAAAGGAGGGCTGGGAGATCGCCGTCGAGGTTGGCAAGATTCTCGGGTCGCCACCCGTGGGGAATCGACGTGTGCGTGCCAGCAGCGTGGGGGAAGTAGAGCATTAGCATATTACTCATTAGCATCCCCGTGCGTGACCGCCTCGGCGGGTACGCGTGCATACGTGACGCGCGAGGCGTGGCGTGGCGGTGGCGGGGGTGGTATATAGTATAGCGTGAGTTGCACGGGTCGGCCTTGCCGGGGCTGCTTGGTCGCCCCAATCAAGCAAGGACTCAGATGTGCGTGTCCTTGTCTTGTGCACCGACGGCAATCAGCTGGAAACCTCTCGGTCCCCCCGGTAGGGCATCCTGTCTATCTTTAGTTAGTTGACCGAAAGCTCAGCTCCGCCGCCGCCGCCGTCCGTAGCGACCTCGCACTGGCCTGCGGCCTGCCGGCCACCGTGTATCGCCAGTTCGCCACTGCCGCGACGATCTCCCACCACCTACTCTAACTCTAGAACCCAGGGATGCAAGAAGCCCTCCAAAACCCTCGAACTCTCTTTTTTTTTTTGAAAACTTAAAAACCCCCCAACTCTCAAAGTCGCTGTAACATCGCCACTCATTTTGGAGCTCTGTGGGGAACAAGATGATGATGGAAGACCATTGCCTTTAACTTCGATCACAGTCGTGCACAAATCAGGATCCTGACCGGCCATATGCTTTCGGTCGGTTGACCAACAAATAGGAAAGTGTAAAATGTGTGGCCAGTCTCTAAATTTATATCTAGGTCTCTAAACTCTAAAAATGTATTTTTATATCACTAAACTTGTTCTAGTGTATCATCTGGGTCTCTAAACTTTTAAAATGTATTTTTAGGTCCTTAAACTTATGCAGAGGTGCCATCCAGGTACATACTCTCAAAATATATTTTTATAAACTCGTCATGAGTATGATCATGAGCCCAAACATACGAGAAGACGAGGACTCTCCTTATTCTCACACTATATATCTCTTTTTTCGCTACATTTTAAGAGTTTAGGACTCGGATGATACACTGGGACAAGTTTAAGGACTTAAAAAGTTTTGAAAGATTGAGAATTTAGATAGCACACCTAGACAAATTCGTGGATTTAAAAATGCATTTTGAAAGTTTGAGGACATAAATGACACTGTATAACAAGTTTAGAGACTGGTGATATATTTTACTTAATAGGAAATAAGTGCCCATTTTCGGTGCCCTGGTTAAACAACTTAATTTATGCTTCGTCTCACGGACTCACGGTGCATGATTGGTGCCCGTTTGTGATAGATGCCGTTTGCAGTTGCATTGCACCTGAAGCTATGATTGAACGCTAATCGCGTATGTGCCCCGAGAACTTGTTTCGGCCGTCTGCTGTCCTGGTACACGTTGCCTAGCCGTCTCTCATCGTACAAGAGACATCATTTTCTTTTTTCTGATAGAATTCGGTTGGATATGCATGCTCTCAAGTATCGCAGTCCTTTACAGGCCGCTCTTCTACCAATCAAACCTGTCATTCAACGGATCGTTCCCTCTCCTCCTTTGCCGTCAAAAGGATCCCAGCTCCCATACCAGCACGGCAACACGTCGACGGTTAACCAGTTCAACGAACTGCTTTGCGGATAGATAGATGGATGGATGGATAGACAAACTCCATTCTCCAATCAACCAGGTGGCGCTGCCGCTCTCCACACCTGTCGCGTACAAACAGGACAAGCACAAACGATGAGCTCTTTGTGGCGGAAGCAACAACCGCGAGAACACGGGCGCCGGGACGGGACCTCACCTGCCCGGCCAACCACAAGGGGCACCTGGTGCGTGCCCGACGTCCTGTCCGTCCCACGCGCGGCGCGGCCACAGTTCCGGCGAGGGGACGTACAGTACGGTAGAAACAAGGCGGCGAACGGCCGGACCCGAACACCTACCTGATCGGCCTCATCCTCCTGATGCGTCACGTCGGCTTGAATGACCCCGCGGTCGCGGGGACTCTCCGGTGGGCACTGGGCACTGGGCAGGCAGCCGTCGCTTTCGCCAAGGCGCCGCGCGGGCCTCCTGAGGAGTCCTAGGCGAGGGGTCGCGGGCGCGGGGGCACGATGAGCTGCCGCCGCCTGCTCGGACTCGGCGGACGGGCGGAACGTTTCGGTGAACTCGTGAACGATGGGTGGGCCGCCCTGCGCCTGCGCGGGGACCAAAAGGTTCGTGCCAGGTGTGGCGCGGCTGTTTCCGTTGCGCGCCCTGCTTTTGGCTCCTCTTCTTTTATTTCTTTCTCCGGCGGAGACAGGTGTGTGGTGCCGTGCGTGCACTGCTATGCGTGGGGTGGTGACTGGTGAGATGGGATGAGATGAACTGATGCGGATGCGATGCTGATCTGCGCGCGTCCGCGGATGGTCCACGGCACGCACGGGAGGAGACCCGGGAGAGGATGGGCCATTCGACATTCCGGGAGGCGTGGACGGGCCGGACCTTTCGTAAAGGCGTATGAACTGGTGCTATGACTCAGCGTCTCGTCAGAGGTATTGGCTCTCGACAGGTGGAGTAGGCACTTTTTTGCGACCGCGTGGGCAGTTGAGTAACCAACTGCTCGGTCACGATTTTTCGGAGCTCCTAGGATGATATTCGAGCCCACAAAAGAAATTTTGCGACGAGGGTCAAGTATGAACTCTGCAATCGCTTTCTGGTCCTTCGGAGTTTTTTTTCCCCTGAGCTCGTAGGATGTTTTTCGAGCTCAGGAAACAATTTTTGTGATGATAGTCAGGTTGGTATCAAATCT
>OAMR01000299.1:1431378-1446649 GCA_900205405.1 Echinochloa crus-galli
TGCTGCTTCCAGACACTCTACTACATCGAGACACATGCAAAAGCTGCTGCTGCCGAAAGAAATCTGCGTCTGCGTGGCTGCGTGTGCCCTGCGCAAGGGATCCCCGCTGCCATCGACCCTCAACAGCAGAATCGTACAACGCGTGCCTGCCGTCGGCGACGTGCCTTGGAGCATGCAGCGACACTGTTGACGAACGAGGCGACGACTCCTGGTCGCGGGGGGCTTTTCGTAAAAAAGTTGCTGCATGGCGACGGCAGACGACGGGCGTTGTACGTGCCCTTATTAGCTGAAAAAGAAGGCGACAAATGGATGAGAATGAGATTAGGATCGAGTTTACAGCTCTATATACTAGGATGCTACCACGTCTCACGGACTCACGGTGCATGATTGGTGCCCGTTTGTGATAGATGCCGTTTGCAGTTGCATTGCACCTGAAGCTATGATTGAACGCTAATCGCGTATGTGCCCCGAGAACTTGTTTCGGCCGTCTGCTGTCCTGGTACACGTTGCCTAGCCGTCTCTCATCGTACAAGAGACATCATTTTCTTTTTTCTGATAGAATTCGGTTGGATATGCATGCTCTCAAGTATCGCAGTCCTTTACAGGCCGCTCTTCTACCAATCAAACCTGTCATTCAACGGATCGTTCCCTCTCCTCCTTTGCCGTCAAAAGGATCCCAGCTCCCATACCAGCACGGCAACACGTCGACGGTTAACCAGTTCAACGAACTGCTTTGCGGATAGATAGATGGATGGATGGATAGACAAACTCCATTCTCCAATCAACCAGGTGGCGCTGCCGCTCTCCACACCTGTCGCGTACAAACAGGACAAGCACAAACGATGAGCTCTTTGTGGCGGAAGCAACAACCGCGAGAACACGGCGCCGGACGGGACCTCACCTGCCCGGCAACCACAAGGGGCACCTGGTGCGTGCCCGACGTCCTGTCCGTCCCACGCGCGGCGCGGCCACAGTTCCGGCGAGGGGACGTACAGTACGGTAGAAACAAGGCGGCGAACGGCCGGACCCGAACACCTACCTGATCGGCCTCATCCTCCTGATGCGTCACGTCGGCTTGAATGACCCGCGGTCGCGGGACTCTCCGGTGGGCACTGGGCACTGGGCAGGCAGCCGTCGCTTTCGCCAAGGCGCCGCGCGGGCTCCTGAGGAGTCCTAGGCGAGGGGTCGCGGCGCGGGGGCACGATGAGCTGCCGCCGCCTGCTCGGACTCGGCGGACGGGCGGAACGTTTCGGTGAACTCGTGAACGATGGGTGGGCCGCCTGCGCCTGCGCGGGGACCAAAAGGTTCGTGCCAGGTGTGGCGCGGCTGTTTCCGTTGCGCGCCCTGCTTTTGGCTCCTCTTCTTTTATTTCTTTCTCCGGCGGAGACAGGTGTGTGGTGCCGTGCGTGCACTGCTATGCGTGGGGTGGTGACTGGTGAGATGGGATGAGATGAACTGATGCGGATGCGATGCTGATCTGCGCGCGTCCGCGGATGGTCCACGGCACGGGAGGAGAGGAGACCCGGGAGAGATGGGCCATTCGCCATTCCGGGGAGGCGTGGTCGCGTGGACGGGCCGGACCTTTCTTTCGTAAAGGCGTATGAACTGGTGCTATGACTCAGCGGCTCGTCAGAGGTTTTGGCTCTCGACAGGTGGAGTAGGCCCTTCAGCAGGCGTGGGCAGTTTAGTAACAACTGCTCGGTCACGATTTTTCGGAGCTCCTAGGATGGATTTTTTTTCGCGGCCGCGCCTTAGCGTGTATTTCATCAAGAAGAAAGCATTTTACAAACATTGCTTGCTTTAGTCCAAACAGGAGTTGACCTAACAAGCACACAAAGGACTAAAAATAGAGAAAAAACTGAAAACGGCCAGAAAACAAGCGGCCAGCAAATAGAAGCGAGCGACCAAGGCTCCAGTACATTCAAACCTAACAACCTAAAAACGACCACACTCCTGAACTTGGTAAGAGATAGCCTCGTCAAGGGCGCCAAAGGTCACAACAGTGGTAAAGCATCCATCGAGCAGCACGAATCATGGCGGCGAAGCCTCCGCCCGACCGATGAAGAAGCATAGGGGTGGCAAAGCATCTCCGAGATACGACTGCGGCGGCAAAGCATCCGCCAGAGCAACAGCAGGGGTGGCAAAGCATCCACCCAGCTAGGACCATGGCGGCAAAGCATCCGCCAGAACGACCACGGCAGCAAAGCATCCGCCAAAGCAATAAGACGACTAATACACCCACGGCGGCAAAGCATCCGCCAAAGCAAACAGAGGCGGCAAAGCATCCGCCAGACGATGATGACGACGACCTAGGCAACTTCAGACGAGGTGAATGATAGAAACGAATACAAGCAGGAGCAGAACCACCATGAAGACGACCAACAACCTCCGTCGGCGGAAGGCAAGGCGAAGCCTGCCAGGGGCGGCGTCGTGAGAACTTCCAAGACAACGCCTGAAGGGAGGGAGCGACGCCAAAAGCACCGGTCCGACCAATGGTCAGGGCTTTCACCGGAAGTTCGCCGGAGATTGGAAGGAGGGAGGAAGGGAGAAACATGATGCCTTCAGCAAGGTAAACGGCGCCCAGAGACATCGCCATCATTTGGCTTTCGCCGTCACCCCTCCCCCAACCACAGCCCCATCCCAGCGCGAGCAGCAGGCCCGCAACCACCCCACAAATAAAGGCCGCAGCCATCAACGGATTGAGCAGGGGGCGGCGAACAAGGCAGGTGGCAACACGCCGACACGAGGAGCGGCTTGAGACCAGTACAGGCGCCGGCCGGCCCGCCGCCGATGCGGCCCAAGTGCCCGCGAGGCCGGCGAGGCCCGCCAGCCCGCCAGCGGCGCGGTGACGCCCAGCGCCATGACCAACCGCCGGGAAGTGGATTCCAAGGCAGGCCGGCGACGCGGGGAGGCCAGCGCCGGGGCGGGACGGCCGACAGGGAGCGGAGGAAGGCCGCCGGCAGCGAAGGACGGCGCGAGCACAGATCCGGGCAGCGTGCACGGACGGCGGCGGGCGGTCCGGATCTGGTGACGGGCGGCGCAGATTCGCCATGGGAGGCCGGCGGCGACGGTGGGCGACCGGGGAACAGGCGTTGCTTGGGTTGGGGAGGAGATGGGGGAACGGAAGAAGAAGGGAAGGGGGGAGGGAGGAGGAAGGAGGGAGGCCGCCGCCGCCAGTCGCCCTAGCGGCGGCGGCCGGAGCAGCTCTGCCCGAAGCGCCCCGCGGCGGAGCCGACGGCGCGCCCAGGAGGGGCGACGCGAGGGAGAGGGAGGGAGCAGGATGGATTTCGAGCCCACAAAAGAAATTTTGCGACGAGGGTAAAGTATGAAGTCTGCAGTCGCTTTCTGGTCCTTCGGAGTTTTTTTTTCTCCCTGTGCTCGTAGGATGGTTTTCGAGCTCAGGAAACAATCTTTGTGATGATAGTCAGGTTGGTATCAACTCTGTAAATCGCTTTCTGTTCCTTCTAGAGTTTCTTTTCTTCTTCAGAAGGTGTTGTGCGCATCGTATTCGTCTTCATTCGTATTCCTTGTCAGTCGTGACTTCGTGCTCTGCCTTGTCACACTTCAGATGCCCGGTCCGGAAGCATATAGTTTCCGCGGCAGAAATACCCTGAACATTTCTCTTGGGCAGGACACAGCTCCCACTTTCCACGAACAGCCCTAGAGCAACAGTATCAGTGGCCTGTTGCGTAGTGGCCGCAGTCCGGCCCGGTTGTGGCAGGTTCAGGCATGTTTAAGTTGAGCTGCTGAGGGAACAAATTTCCGTGATAATGGTTAAGTTGGGTTGAATACCGCCATCGCTTTCTGTTCCTTCTAGAGTTTTTCTTACCCAATGCACTCCATATTCTTCATTTCTTCTTCCTTTCGTATGTGCCATTATATTCCTCGTCGTCACTAATGCGCTTGACTTCGTAGTCTGCTTTCTAGCTTTTCAGATGCCCGTCTCAGAAGCGGCCATTTTGCAGCAAGAATGCCCTGAAGAATTCTACTTGGGCTGGACACCTTGCAATTCCCACTTTCCAGGATTCGCACACCTGATCAATGGCATGTTTGGCCCTCCCAGCAGTTTGCCAGAGTCGTGTGACGGAAATTTTAGCCAGAATTTGAGTAGAGTGAACCGGTCGTTTGGCAGAAAACTGACATGGTGTGGTAATCAACAAGGAGTTCTACCGGTACAGCGCCGGTAACATACTGTTATGGTGGTAGCAAGTACAGCGGCAGTAGGCTTGCAGAGGTGATCAGAACTGGGCTGAATTGGGCTGAATGTGTACAGTAGCCCAATTCAGCCAACAGTTCTAAGCTGACATATTTGAATCATGGCTGTTCTTGGCTGATTGAAGTGGCTCATTCAAATCAAAAATGGCAGCAACTGCAACAGTTTACACATTTCCAACTCAAACCCATCCATCTAGCTTACTTCAACACAAATTGTAATCGAGAATAAAGAGATGAGAATAAAGAGATCAGTTGTGGTCAGAAAACAAAAGGACGAGTTCCTGATATCAACAACTTTACACTGGTATGTCTGTCTCCGTGGGCTGATGGTTGCCGACGAGGATACTTCTCACACCTGGGCCCAAAATCTGTCACATGCATCATAGTCCCAAAACTTCAGATATCATTAGAGCCAACATGTCATTGATCTGAACTATTCCATGAACAACCATCGCTCAGAGCTCATATGGCTATCACAAGAGATAACAGGTTGTTGGCTTCAGATCATAGTGAATCACATTCACGGAATGCATGCACTACAATGCATGAACCTGCAAACAGAAAGTAAAGGCCATCGTTTAGGATTTTAGAAAAAAAAAATGCTAACTATATATCACTGGTCAGAGCTCATATGGCCCCCACGGCCCTACCACCACCCAAAAAAAAGTTCATGCTAACAGATTACTAAAACAAGAGAAAAACTTCATATGCAAGAAAACAGAGATGCCTGCACGCACTAGTTCACTTAATTCTTTCGATGCCGGCTGCCTAGCTGTTTAGGTGACGTTCGTGCATGCAGCAGTTGAAATTCAGAAGCATTAGATATGGGAAATATAGTAAATGCACATCAGCTTAGCAAATAGTAAATATAGTGTTCTTGGTTCATTATCAAATTAGCTAGAATGCTCCATTTGTAAATATATAATCAGTGGTGATAACTTCAGAGAAATATGCACATTGGAAACATCCTTATAGCAGCTTATGATGCAAAAAGAAGTAAAATGGTATGTTGTGGTTTAACAATTCTCTTGTTGTGCATGACTAAACCATTCAAACAATGACAATAATTAGAGGGCAAAATGAAGTAAAATGTGGTCAGGACCTTGCATTCATTTCGTGCTAGCAATTTCATTAAGTTAACTGGGTCGGAGGCATGAAGAAAAACATTTGAACATTGAAGTCGCGGCAAATACAAACAGATTAGCACATTCACGGGGTCGAAGGAACAAATCAAAACTTTGAAGACCTTTCCAGATAAAATTGAAAAAACAAAATAAAATAGCTTCAATGTAGATCGACAGCTAGTGATTCCAAGATGGGCTGCTGCTTCCTGCAATCGGCGAGGACGGAATCCAAATCTCAGCGTTGTAGTGCTAAGCGCGGCAGAGCTGGTGCCTCTTACCTACAACTTCAACTGCAAGCAGGCGAGCGACGCCAGGGGAGGCACGGACGAGCTCAGGGCGGCACGCTCGCGACTCACGAGTCACAAGCTCCGGGCGGTTGGCGACCAAGAGCTCCGGGACGGCTGCAACTGATGCTCGATGGAGCCGAGGACCGATCCACCTCCCGCCTCCCTGGATCTGCCGCCGGAGGCCGACACCGGGTACTCAGGGGAGGGAACGACGGCGGTGATGGGAGGGCGCGTTGGGGCTCAAAGAGAGGAGCGCCGGCGACGACGGAGGGAGGGCGACGCCGGGCAAGGAAGTGGAGGGAACGACGGCGACGGCGCGTGCGTGAGGGAGAGGTGATTTTTCTCTTTTTTACGAAGAGGAGATGCGGGGCTGAGGAGGAGCGGCGGCTGAACGGCTGAGGCTGGGCCGGCCGAACGGCTGGGCTGAGAAGCCCATCGGCATTCAGCCAATTTCAGCCCACATATGATCAGCCGAACACGGCCTAAACGCACAGGGAAAATAAACAAGGAATGAAATGATGCATTGTCCTGCACTTTCTCTGTGATAGAAGCTATTTTTTTAGCATTAGTTCTGTCAACACATAGCAGTATATATTTACTGCACTCCTTCACCAGCAGAAATTAGAGCAACACGGATCTTATGAAGGAAAAAATGAAGATATCGACTAGTGTGATCGAATGATTGCATTGCTTATTGATTAAAATACATCTACACAGACAGTCGTGATTACACCAGGCTAACAATTCAGTTGTGCACGTAGGTGGGCCTTCAGCCATCGATCAGGTACTCAAATCATAACACCCAGTTGCCAGCCGCTGCTGCAACAATCCTCTCGTGGGGCACTGCCTGTTCCAGCAGCAGCAGCAGCACGACACGAGCAGAGGCATCATGGTATCCTGTTTCCATCTAGAATGTGAGCGGCTGACCGTGCTATATCTTCTGCTTCAATGCTTGACGCAGTTGGATCTTACTGCCGTCAATCCTTGCCTCCAGAAGCTTGGACTTCAAGCTGTGCTTCTGCACTCCTCGGGGCCATTCGATGCATCCTTTTATGGCCCGAACAATGTCCGGGTTTAGCAGGTCTGGTCTCCATTGCCCTGCGCTTTGCGGACTGTCACACACTTCACCGCCCTTCAGATCAGGAGATTCGACAGCATTTGACATCCTGGCATTTGATAATCTACCATTGAGTATATTGGATCCCGTTTTCTTTTGGTCGACACTGTTTGAAGATCTCCAGAGTCCAACGAATGATCTTTTATTCCGAGACCTCCCTGCTGTTGCTGAACAAACTTCACTGATCTCACTGTGCGCCTGGTCATTGTCGCAGTTTTCATCCCAATCAGTCCCACTCACTGAAGGATCATGTTCTCCACAGAAGCCATTGACAGATGGTTCACTCCCCCCTGGTGACTTGCTAGAGCCATTCTCCTCAACTTGGCTTACTGTTTCCCATCCACTATTATCTTCTGCTTCCTCATTATGTGTGCGAGGCTGATTGCAATATCTGCTTGCTTGATTCTCCAAGAAAATGCCGGTATCAGGACTATCTGTATGGGCTTTTGATGCACAGCTCTTGGGCCTATTCCCATTACATTGCACAATCACCTTCTCAGCAGTATCTTCGTTTTGCTTGAGTTCTTCGAATACAGCAAAAATGTCCTCTGAAGGTGGAGGGGGTTTGTAAGAAAATTCCTTGATACCATTGATCTTCGTAGAGCAGATTGCTTCCCTGAGCCTTCCTACCTCCCTTACTGTTACTTTCTCCAGATTACCGCCTGTCTGGGAACGAAGCAAATCCTCAAGTTCATCCTGGACTTTGTTCAGTTGAGAATACTTGTTCTCAAGTGTCAGCTTTGCATCAACAAGCTTCATTTGCACCCTCTCTTCACGCCAAACCTCAGCCATCTGAAGCATCTTCTTCTCTTCCTCCAATTCATCTCTGATCTTCATCGATTCACTTCTCATATTCTCAACCTCAGCTTTGTCTTCTGCAATCTCCTTTGCTAATTCATCACAGACCTCTTCCATTAGCATCCGAGCCTTCCTCTCCTTCTCATAATCTTGCAAATAACGCTTTGCAGCAAACTTCATCTCGGACAGATCATCGAGCAGTTTGGAATTCATCATTTCTGCCCGCTGTCTCTGTTTCCTCTCGCGATTGAGTTCCTCCTTGACAGCATCTAAGATATGGTGAACCTTACCGTGCTCCCTACTCTTCCAGGAAGCCTTTTCCTCAGCGAGATTCTTCACCAGGTGATCAAGCTGCTTCTTTGTAGATCGACACTCTGCTTCAAGCTCATGAATCCGGTCCTGAGCCACCATAAGCTCCTCCTTTAGTGAATAGATTTCTCCACCACTATCCCTCAGATTGTGTTCTAAGTAATCATCGTCCACACACCGGGAAGCTTTCATGAACTGACGGTTCCACTTTGTTGCCATTTCTGGTTCTATTTGACGCACTGCAGAATGAGCTTCCATCTGTGTAGTAAACAATAAACATACGCATGTCAGATCAAACAGGGTTTAGTAAATATCCTATAATGGCAATTTTCCTTCAGACATAAGTAGCTTACCTCATGTGAGACATTATCTACAGTCCTATTCCCTGTCCTGCCTTGAATAACTGCTTTGTAGTGCTTACAATGGTCAGGCGTGTGTGGGCGCTTTGAACTGGACTGCAGTTTCCAACAGCATGAATTATTAGCTGAAGAATGACATCAAAGAAATGGCAAGATCTACTTATTATGACATAGCATGTGAAATGGGGTGAAACAACAAACAAGAGTAGATATGCTGAAGCATAACTGCCTAAGTATCAAGTAATTACCGCAACAGCTACACACCTACACTCAAACATGAGTACATGACTACAAGAGTACTTATATCATGCATTGAGATACCTCATCATTTTGGCTGAATTGATGAATAAATCTAAAAGTCAAAATCAATGGCCTTGGCCTCAACAACAAAGATAGGCAAAATGGACCAAATCAGAAACTGAATTAACTAGATCTGGCATGGGACAGACTATCGCAACATTGTCCTTGTACTAACAGAAAACAAATGATCCTAAAAGTGTACACTAGATATAGACATCTGCAAGCAAACTCGTCACTCCAACCAATGGGCCGTAGAGATGTTGTGACCTTTTGAATGCCTAATTTTATGCCAAACATAATGTTTCCACACAATTTGACCTTCTATGCTTGAAATGTTTATCATGGGTGCACAGACATTAGCATTTTCCTCTTCTAACTCGGAGCAAAACACCAAAGCACATATTATATGATAGGGTTTCTCCACCACTGGAAACCCAAATGCTTGGGAGTAGTACCTAAACAGATTGACATGAGTCTGCTACACGAAAAGGGTAAGAAAAGAAGAAAACGCGTGCAGCTTCTGCAAGACACCAGCTTCTGCTACCAGTCGATTCCCAACGATTCGATACCGACATTTCTCCGAAACTAAACAAAAAAAATGATGAGCTATGCGCCAAAAGTGTCACCGCAAACACCAGCCCACTCTACCAAAGTATCGCCATCTACAACCCTAGAGCACAGCAATCTCGACACTGAAGCACCGGATTCACAGAGATCTCGCGGCAATGCTCACCTCAGCCCTCCGCCGCGCCCTCCCGGGCCCCGGCGGCGGCGCCTGCGGCGGCTGCATTCGCCACAGCGCCGCGGCGATCTCCCTCACCGACAGGGCCCGCCCGGCACGCGCCGGGCGGGGGGAGCGAGCGCCCGCGTCGTCGGCGTCCAGGGCCACCGGACCGGCGGGGTGTCCGGAGGGGCTGGCGGCGGCGGCGGCGGGGCGGCCCCGCGGGGGGCCGCGAGGGAGGGCTCTGGACGCGACCGGCGGGCGCGGCGGGAGGCGGACCCGGGCCGCGGGGGAGTGGCGGCTGCGGCTGCGGCTCGGGGTCGGGGCTGGCCGGAGGCCGCGGGCGGCGGGCGCGGTGGCTGCCGGGCCGCACCATGGCAGGCACGGACGCGGCCGGCTCGGCCTGTGGATGGGTAGCCGAGGTGGTGGTGGTGGTCGAGGGGGGCAGTGTACTCTTCGTGAGTAGCGGCAGCTTGGCCGCTTGGGTGTGGTGGGGCGCGTGAGATCTGGGGGAATCCGACGCCGCTGGTGGCGTGGGCGTGGGGGCGTGGCGGTGCGACGTGCGAGTGCTGCCTCTGACTAGTGAAGAGTAGCCGAGGACGCTTCACAAGATGGGGAAAAAAGCGGATCACGGCCGCTGTTGTATCCGTGCTTTTCACGGTTTCATTTTGTTTTGGCCGTGTTCACTTACGGAACATGGACACCGGAATCGGGACTGTACGGGTCACGTCGCACAGTCCCGAGGAAACATTTCATTTATATGTGTAAAAAATTGTCCAAAATTGATTAATTAGGCTTAAAATATTCATCTCGCAGAGTACAACAAAACTGTATAATTAGTTTTTAATTTCATCTACATTTAGTACTCCATGCATATTATAACATTTTGATGTGATGGAGAATATTCTTTTTGCATAGTGTATTTGAGAGGGAACTTTTGAGAACTAAACAGGGCCTTTGGGTCGTCTTGGCTTGGACTCTGGAGCTCCAGTATTTTTTTTGTTAATTGGATATGACAATTGTCTCGGTTTGGAGATATGCCATTACTATTCACGATATCGAAAATGTACCATTACAATTTCACGAATCTTAGAGATATACCATTTCTTATCTTTTCGATGTGTTTAAAACAAATTTCGGACCAAAGTACCCCTGTCTTCTTTGTCCTCCAGTCCTCCATCATATCTGTCTCCTTTCGTTCTCCCCTTCATACTATCCACTGTCCAGATCTGCCATGGTGCCATTCCCCTCCAATCGACAAACCTCTAGCCACAAGCATGGCGCGTCGCCACGCGAGCAACCCGTGCGGTCACCGGCGTCGCCCTACTTCATTCCCTTCTCCAACCCCTCACGGCTTCGATGCTGATGCCACCTCGACCCTCGTTGAAGCCGATGGGGACACCGGCGGCGCCTACGGTGAGAGAAGGAAGCATGGACGACTCCACGAAGAACCCCGCGATATTTTTTTTAATTTTAATCGATTTTTTAAGATATTTTAAAAAAAAAACCGTCCGCAACCTTATTTACACCCGGTGACCCTTTTGGTCACGCCACAAGTGCCGGCGCGACAGAACAACACTGTCACGCCGAAGCATGTGGCGCGGAAGGCCTGCCACCGTGGCCGGGCGGGCGTCGGGCTGCCACGCTGGCACAGGCTCTGTCGCGCCACATGCTTTGGCGCGGCAGGCTTGTCGCGCCAGGCGGGCTGGCGCGACAAGCGCAACATACAGGCCCGCCCGCGGCCCCCCCTCTCTCTCCCCTCACTTCTTCCTCCTCCAGCCCCGCGCCGCCCGCGAGCTGCTCCGCCGCCGCCTCCGCTCCCAGGCCCAGATCCCCCCCAAATCGGCCGTTTTGGGGTGGGAAAAGTAGGGGGAATCGTTCCCCGCGTCGTCCCGAAGGTATTCCCCCAGTTTTTCCCTTGTTTCACCGTACGATTTGGTAGGCATTGAGTGGTTGTGGTGACCTAGGGTTAGGATTGGATTTCGAAATTTATATGAATGATAGGTTTTTTTGGTTGGATCGGATGCTTAGTTTGCACGTAGTGAAGTCTCTGCCGGCGATTGTAACGTGTAGAATTAGTTGCATGGTTCGATTTTGCAAATGTTGATGGTTGTGTGTAGTTTATATGCACATGTTAGTATGAATTTTTTGTTGGTGCAATGTAGGTAGTGTTTTGTTGGATTTAATGCATGCATATGACATTTGGGTTATATATTTGTGTATTGTGTATGTAGATGGACCGTTTAGTTCGTTTATTTCATGGTGGAGTTGTGAAAGAAGGCGGAGAATTTGAGAATATGAACGAGGATGTAGAGTTGTTTGATACTCGTCCAAGTTTTAGGGATGTGCTTGACCGTGTGACAGCAAAGTATGGGTGTGGGGTGGATGAAGTAAAATTGAGAGGTCGATTTGATTGTGGTAAAGCTCGGGCACATTATGTGATGATGAACTTGTCTTCGGAATTTAATTGGAACCAATACAACCAAATAGTTGAGAATGCCAATGTGGTTTGCATGGAGGTGGTGGTTGACATATGTCGTGTGGTTGGAAGTAATCGCAATGTTGATAATGTTGTGTCCGATCATGTAGTTGTGGAGAACCTAAGCCAGCAGTCAACCATTTCACTTGACGCTGCTAGGGCAACCCAACTTGATTTAGCGATGGGTTCGGAGGATATTGAAAATGATGGAACTGAAACTCAACCTACTTCGTCCTTGCCACTTCCTAGCTCCCCTCATTTTGATTTAGCGGTGGCTTCGGATGATTTTGGGGGCGATTATTTTGAGCAAGAGGAAGAAAATGTTGATGATGATGAAATATCATTAGGATCCGAAGATGATGATTTGGATGAAGTCGAAGTTGATGAAGTGTCTGAGCAGGACGCGGGGGATGATGTGGAACAAGAAGAATTAGGGGAAGGTGCATCGCAACCTTCATCCGTGGCACGTGATGACGGGCGGTTTTCATATACGGAACGAGAGTTGCAGTTGCTTAAGGAATGTCACGTTGAACTCCCTTTGGTGTCCAATTCTAGGGACATAAGCATGTGCCACAAAGCTGTATGTGACTCCGCATTTATGGAATCGGAGGGTACTCTTTCCACGGAGAATCCACAGATTCGCAAGGGGATGAAGTTTGCCACCTTAGAAGAATTGCAATTTTTCTTGGCTGACTATGCGGTTAAGGTTTTCAGGCCTTTCAGTGTTGTCCACTCAGATCGGAACCTAAGATATGATATTATCTGCAAGCAAGGGTGCATGTGGCGTGTTTGGTGTAGACTAGTGAGGGGCACTAGACAATGGAAGATTACTAATTTGGTGCAACCTCACACTTGCAGCACGGTGGTGGTGAAGCAAGAGCATGCCCAGTTGACGGCAAGGTACCTTGGTCGCCGGATTCAAGGTATTATTGAAGAAGACAGCGACACGTCGGTGTCATCTCTTGTGGAATCCATTTTCGCCTTTAGTTCTTTTAGGGTGAAGTATTCGAAGGCTTGGCGTGCAAAGCAACACGCATTGGCTGTGTTGTGGGGTGATTGGAAGGAGTCCTATGCGAGGGTCCCACGTGTACTCAATGCTATGGCTCACTTTAATCCGGGCATTAGATGGTACCCTTACTATTCGGGGTTAATGAAGCCGGACGGTAATGTTATGAAGTACGTGCTTCAAAGGGTATTCTGGTGCTTCCCGCAGTGCTCCACTGCTTTTCAATATTGCCGTCCTGTGATTCTTGTCGATGGCACTTTCTTGACCGGGAAGTACAAGGGCACATTGATGATGGCAATTGCAGTAGACCCTGAAAGCCAGCTGGTCCCACTTGCTTTTGCATTGGCCGAGAGCGAGAACAATGAGAGCTGGTCATGGTTCATGGCTCTAGTTCGCCGGCATGTGTTGGGTCCATCACGGCAAGTGTGTATGATATCTGATCGGCATGCAGGACTTCTCAAGTGTGCCGGTGATCACATGGATGGATACCCACCACTTGTCCATCGATGGTGCATGAGGCATTTTGCCGCTAATATGTGGCGTCGACAAAAGAAGCACGCTGTTATTGACAAGTTAAAAATATTGTGTGCTGAGGAGACGGTTGAAGGATTTGAGGACACTCTGAAAGACCTAATCAAGGATTTAAATGAGCCAGCAAAGGAATGGTTGGAAAATGAAATGGCAGACAAGGATAAGTGGGCACTTGCTTATGATGAGGGCGGCAAACGATACGGAATTATGACAACCAACAACTCTGAAGCATTGAACAATGTTTTCAAAGGAATCAGAAGTAGACCGGTAGCCGGAATCGTTGAGTACTCGTTCCAAAAATGCAATGAGTACTTTGTTAATAGGTGGCAGAAGGCGCGTGACTTGCTTGATGCCGAGGACGGCCTCGTCGCCCGAAGAATCCAAATTTTGTAGGGCTAGAGGTCTTGATTGGCACACATACATGTCGCCGTTGTACATGAGAGAAAACACCATTAAGATACGGGAATCAAGCTCTGAACCATATCTAGATCCTAAGCAATGGCCACCTTACGATGGTTTGGAATTTATCCCAGACCCAGATTCGATGAAAGCTCCCCTCATTTTGATTTAGTGGTGGCTTCGGATGATTTTGCGGCCGATTATTTTGAGCAAGAGGAAGAAAATGTTGATGATGATGAAATATCATTAGGATCCGAAGATGATGATTTGGATGAAGTCGAAGTTGATGAAGTGTCTGAGCAGGACGCGGGGGATGATGTGGAACAAGAAGAATTAGGGGAAGGTGCATCGCAACCTTCATCCGTGGCACGTGATGACGGGCGGTTTTCATATACGGAACGAGAGTTGCAGTTGCTTAAGGAATGTCACGTTGAACTCCCTTTGGTGTCCAATAAAGATGTGATTTTTCATATCTCCAATCCATATGTGCTTTATATTATTTTGAAGCCTTTTGTAAATTTATTTCGTTTAAACTAATACGTTTATGTCCATTTTGCAGGATGGCGCACCCAGAGTACCCTCTACTTGAGGTGGCTTACGACAACAACCACCGTGCACACCTCATCGCCGACAACGGGCAGGTTTGTGTCGTTTTGTTTTCGTACTCATTTCGCATGTGTTTATAAACTTGCACCTAATGGTCTCAAATTTCAATTTTTTGCAGGACTTGGCGATGTTGCGGCCACGGGCACACCTCCCGCTCAGGTGGGATGAGCGGTACAGCTCATTCATTGCCAGAGCTGGGTTCCTTGACCTAGCCCGCCTGGTTGTCGGAGGTCTCCCACAGATGGACCATGCTCTACTGACTGCTATGATTGATCGGTGGCGCCCGGAGACCCACACCTTCCACCTACCCTGTGGGGAGATGACGGTCACCATGGAGGACGTGGCCATGATACTTGGGCTACCACTACATGGTCTTCCAGTGACCGGGATCATTGAGACTGAGAACTGGAGGGATATGGTTGAGCAGCACATTGGTTTACGCCCTCCAGAGCCTCCTGAGGGTGCTAGGGACCGGAAGACCTCAGGTGTTAGCTCGGCGTGATTGAAGGCAAACTTCAACCACTGTCCACCGGGAGCAGATGAGGCTACAGTTGAGCGCTTTGCTCGTGTCTGGTTGTGGCACCTTCTCAGTGGATTCTTATTTCCAGATGGTTCGGGCAACACTGTGTCTTGGCTTCTTGTTCCGATACTGGGCCAGCAATGGGAGAACATTCGAGTTTACAGTTGGGGGTCAGCGGTGCTTGCTTGGCTATATAGGCAGCTGTGTGAGGCCTGTAGACATATCGGTGACGATTCTAGTTTTGGAGGATGCGCTTACCTGCTAAAGGTTTGGATTTGGGAGCGCATCTCCGTTGGTCGGCCACATCGTGCCGATCCAGAGGTACGTACCTTGTGCATCTTTAATATTTTCATGGTACTGTCATTATATTGTTTAATCGCATGTTAATGTTTTTGTTTCCTTTGGTAGGAATGGACGCATGATGATGCTAGACCGACGGTGGCGTACAAGTGGAAGCACGTTCTCCTGTCTGGCACAGGCTCTGTCGCGCCACATGCTTT
>OAMR01000299.1:1480946-1494773 GCA_900205405.1 Echinochloa crus-galli
GGGCATGGCCCACTTTGGTTTAGCCTAATCTACACCCCTATGAACGTGATATGATCGTTATTTGATATTGACGGATGAATAATATTAGTGAAGAACTACAACAAGAACAGAATGGATATTATTATACTTCTATCCTTGAAGTTATGGTTTAGATTGTTTTTGGAAAAAATATGCAATAACAGAAAATATATAGCATATATGTAAGTATTTATTTATGCATTTTGCACTACAAAACGACTAAACCGTCTAATTGGTACGACTATCCAAATACAAGCACAGGGTTACTGTTGCCTACTACCATGCATAAACACGTATTTCCTCTGCCTCATAAAAATGCAATCATGTCATTTAAAAAAATACCACAAAAAAGTGTGGATATAAGGAGTTGGACTGCTCATAGTTAATTGGCGAGGTTTGATTTTCATGGCAACATTAATTTATGACCATAATTTTAATAAATTTATAGCCTGTTCGCTTGTACTTCTTTTGTCTTTTTTTGCTGCTTTTTTTCTGGCTTTCAGCGCTGCCTGAAGCAGCAGCAGCCAACAGTAAAAAAAAAGTGCTACAGCCATCCAAAGAAAGCCTAAATAAGTTGAAGCTAACGGGGTCCTAGTTAGTTGCCAACGAGTTAAAGCGTACTAGGGTCTTTTTAGCCACCGTGAAGAAAGTTAGGATCGCACGGATGGTGCAGACACTACGGGAAACACGGCGTTTGCCTGGGGCGCACGGCAAAGTCCGAAATCCGCACGGCAAAGCCTTTGTCGTGCGTTTTTTGCCTATGAACACGGTAAAGGTTGCACGGCATAACTGCACGGCAAACAAGTCTTTGCCGTGCGCCTTATTTCGCGCGCACGGCAAAGAACGTTTGCCGGGCGTTATGGCATCCATCCTTTTCTGTTCAGAAATAACAGTACTTGCCGGGGGCAGGGGAGGAGGGGGAATCGATTTATCACCTGTGGCGGTCGTGGATGGAGTCGCAGACGAAGTGGAGGACACGGATCATGGAGCCCCATTGAAGGGCCCTCGTCCCTGGTTCAGGGAGGCAGCGAGTGCGCCGCTCTGCCAGTGCACGCCGCCAGAGAGGTCGATGCAGTACCACTGTTTGGAGCCGCTGCCGTCCTGCACATGGCGCGCGTTCCCCCTGCGGCGCTGATGCAGCACCGGGCACCACCTGCGGCGTCCGACACCGGGACCTCCACAGCGCCGCCACCGCCCCATGCGACAGGTGAACCTCGAGTACACAACACCATGGGAATGGGAAGCTCGTGGGCGAGATTTGATCTGAGAGAGAGAGAGAGAGAGAGAGAGAGAGAGAGAGAGAGAGAGAGAGAGAGAGAGAGAGAGAGAGAGAGAGAGAGAGAGAGAGAGAGAGAGAGAGAGAGAGAGAGAGAGAGAGAGAGAGAGAGAGAGAGAGAGAGAGAGAGAGAGAGAGAGAGAGAGAGAGAGAGAGAGAGAGAGAGAGAGAGAGAGAGAGAGAGAGAGAGAGAGAGAGAGAGAGAGAGAGAGAGAGAGAGAGAGAGAGAGAGAGAGAGAGAGAGAGAGAGAGAGAGAGAGAGAGAGAGAGAGAGATGAACGGATTGGACTTTGGATCTGGATCTGGCCGGGGTGGGGACTGGGAGGAGAGGGGGAGAGAGATCCGAGTAGGGGGGCTGGAAGCGGCCGAGGGGATGGAGAGGGAGCAGTGGCCGGAGATGGAGATGGAGAGTGCTGGGGCGGGCGGGGCGGTGGCGAAGTCGGCGGCGCGGGGAGGTGGGAAGCGCGATCGAAGAGGAGGTCGTCCCAGGCGGCGGCGGCGCAGCGGTGGAGGAGCGCGGCGAGGACGGCGCCGGAGGGTACCGGAGGGATGGCGGCGTCGCCGAGGGCGGGACGGGACGAGGCGGCGCCGGCGGGCGCGCCCGGCGATGTCGACAGCAACGGAGGGGAGGGGGCGGCGGCTGCGAACGGAGGGAGGGGGGGAAGGGGAGTGGGGCGAGCGCAGAAGGGGAAGGGCTAACCCTAACGCGGCGCGCGTCTTCTTGGGCTGGCTCAAAGGCCACTAGGGCTCAGGCCCAGGTTGTGGCGCGCGTCTTCCTGTTGTTTTTATCTTAAGACTCGGTTATATGAGACTTGCTAATAGGAGACGCGTGTTAGGAACCCGCGTCACCAATATACTTAGTTATAGGAGACGCGTATTCGTCTGGACGCGTCTTCTATATCTGAGGCAGTTATAGGCGACGCGGCTCGTTAAGAAGTGTCGCCTATTAGGGGTACATAGGAGACTCTGCAGACTTATTGGTGACGCGTCTAGTTAACCCGCGTCGCCAATGACTCATTGATGACGCGTCTCAATTCCGCGTCGCCTATTAGTGTGTCTCCTTTGTCGAGTTTTGACATAGTGCATCCTAGGCCTACGATTGCTGCCAATTACCATCCTGGGCAGCAGCTCTACGGTCGCTCATTTTACCATCCTGATTCCTGGGCCTTGTTTGCTACCCCGGGGTAAACCTCTCGGGCTCGTAGTACCAGAATGATTCACCCCGTGTCACTGAGGTCAACCGGAGCGTGCTCCTGTGGTCAATGGCAGAATCTGACCAGGCAAAGGCATCCCGGAGATTCCACAGGTGCCACGTCGTTCACACAAGCAAAGTGGAATCGGTGTTCCTTCCTCACCGCTTTCTCCTCCGTCTCCGCACGCTTTGCGGAAAAGCGAGGTGTTCAAGCTTGATGGTCCGGCTCGAGGACTCTAGCTTTGTCCGATTAATAAAAAACTGCCAGTATAATCAGGTTTGCAGTTTGCCCGCGACCAAGATCGCGGTTAGGTTATGTCCATGCGCATCACCTCACCTGCCTGCAGGCCCAGGACCCGGGCAACGACAACGAGTTGCCCCTGCCCGCTGCCTGCCGAGAAATTCTGAGCTCCCATCCCATGAAACTGACAAGTCGTCAATGGCTCCTGTTCGGAGCATTGAAAACGCTAGCATAACCTGGGATTAATAAGGACCGAATGAACGTCCGAACCGATTCAGTAATGGTGGGCATGCAATGTTGGCTCGAACGCCTGAATACACACGTGCGCCCGAGGCCAGTTCCGGAGAGTCTTTTCCATTCCTGAAGCATTTTGTTGACTGCGACCTCTTGCAAGGCGCTGCCAAAATGTCATAGAAATACAGAACATGTGTCGTAAAGAAACGCGATATAAACGTTAAAAGCGTGCTCGTGTAATAAATTAATTCTGAGTACGTTCAAAAAAATAAATTAATTCTGAGCGCCTGGCAATTTGTACAGTCGGTTTTGTCCTCGACGGAATAGTCTATCAGTACGAAATTTAGGCGTGTTTTTTTTTAAAAAGGAAAAAATCCAAATTACTCCTCTCAAGTATAGCCAAAGTTTGGATAACCCCCTAAAGTAATTCCTGGTTCAGTTTACCCCCTAAACTATGTCATTTGGTTCAATTTACCCCTTAACACAATTTGTCTTGCAGACAATATAAGACATGTTAAAAAATATATCATAAATTTTTTGTCACTGTTTTGATAGGGTAATATATTTAATAATAAAGTTATCCTTAAAATACAATATTATATAGAAAGTAGTGATAAAAAATTCGTAAAATATTTTTTAATATAGATTATGATGTTCACTACCTCCCTGCAAAGTCTCAAATTAAAAATTCATCTTGTGTATGGAGAAACAAAAAAAGATAAATAGGGGTATGTTGGACAAAAAACATAGTTTAGGGAGTAAATTAAACTAAAACATAGTTTAGGAGGGTTATTTGGACTTTCGCTGTACTTAAGCAGCGCCGGTCATGGGGCAGGGCGACCGCCCCGGGCCCCCGAAAGCAAGGGGCCCCATCCCAGCTATGTACACAGCAGGTATACAAACGGTAGTACTCAGAGACAATTTGTGGCGTGCGACTCGTTGTTTCTATCTCGTGTGTGCATCTCGCGCGCGCGGCCGCACCCATTCGCAGCCACATGCACGCGCGCGCTTGCGGCCGCTGACTTCTCTGCAGCGTCCAGATCGAGCTTCTGGCCCGTTAACGCTAACCAGCCTCATGAATCTTGATACATCTCTGTACGTATGTCCTTGGCTTTTGGCTACCCTACTAGCTTTTGTAGTATAAACCATACAGTATAATAGATTTATAGTAGATCGATTCAGTACTTGTGTCGCTGGCCAACTCGCTGCCTATAGTTGTGTATGTGTAGTACTGCGCTACTGCTACTATTGCTTGCTTATTGCTTTTGCTAGAGTACGTGCTTGGGCCAGTTAGTGCAGTAGGATGAGCACTAATATGTCATTGTGACTTTGTGAGCTTGTGCTACCAATTTCATATGCTTATTGCCATGCATTTTTTTTTTAATTTTTCACATGATGATTGTTGAACATTGGTACTGATTGTGGCTGATGGATGATGATTGTACCTGGCATGGTTTTAGGAATTGAGAGCATACTGAAAGATGTGAAGATGCATTTCTAAATCTAGATGGTGTTCATCAAAATCTCACTCAATAAATGGATTATTTGTTTGCATTTTTCACTGCTATAGTATAATACAAAAGCGTTTAGGTCAACTGCATCAAGTGTGAGGTTAAAATTGGATTATTATTTATATTAACGTAAGGGCCTCTGATTTTTATTCCGCCCCGGGCCACCAAAATCTCAGGACCGGCCCTGTACTTAAGGGGAGTAATTTAGACTTTTTTCAAAAAAAAATCCTTTTCGGCGACAAGCTGACAGGTTAGGAAGTTGGGTGAGTTCAAAACTGGCGGGAAAGAAAGAAAGATGAGGGCACCACTTGGGACTCCCACCCAACTCCCAACTGGGAGGTTCGTTCAGAAGAAAACAAAGAAAGAGGGCTTCGTTTCGCAACATGAACCAAAAAATAGTATCGAGTCTACTGAGTTAGTCCTACCTAATCAAGCGCCGAAGAGCTCCAGCTGCGAGGGTACATTTTAGAGTTCAGATCAAGACAACAGCTACGAGCACGGACTTTCACCAAATCGTTCAGCTAACAGTTGCTTATATGCTCCCTCGTCTTTTGTAGCTGGTCTTTCTCACGAGGATCACAGAACGGCGTACCTGCAAACACTTTCTCTACCTAAAAGGTGCAACCGTTCAGTTTATTCAGTCCGAGTGCCTGAGTTTTATTCTCTAAAAAACAATTATTTTGAGTGTGTGGTCACCATTGCCGATCAAAAAGATGTCACTGTAAAGCTGGATCGCGATGCGACCTCTTGTGGATCCGAAAATGATGCTTAATTGGTTTTATTTACGTCGGAGAGCTGCATGAGTGATGCCAGGAATGACGCTGGATTCCACTGCGTGGATAACAATTAATTCATGGTAAACCGTTAATGAATTTTCCGCGCTTGTGATCACCAATTGTCATATGCGACGCGTACTAAGTGCAGCCTTTATTTGTAGCCCCTCATTTTCAGCTCACCTCTTTAATTTAACATTACCCAAAGTTGGAGAATTTTGTTAGATTTGGTGCTCTCTGTTAGGAGGAGGTTTAGGTTGTTACACAAAGTCGAGTCGGCCAAACAAAATTGTTCTCTACCGTCATCACATGATCTCCCTGAGTCCCTGTGTCTTTCCAAATGTGATCTTTCGGTGAAAGATGAGTTTCGTAACGTCAGTATCTCTTTTCCCTCTTTTCAGTGCCGTACTCTACGGTCCAAGCTGTGCATTTTTCCTAGAAAAAAAAGAACATACGGCATCTTCTGCGTTCTATATTTCCGTAAAGTGGTATAGCGTCATTTTCAGCGCCCGAACAATTAATGAACCATCGACCTAGCATCTGCCGCTGCCTGGCGAGTTCTGACTAGCTGTGCTACCGATCGTCTGTGACCGTGAGCAAACAAAGCCCCCAGGACGCACGCTCCATGGACTCTGAGAACCAGAGCTAGAGGTCAATTTGAGAAACGCTGAAGCGAGAGCTGTGGTTCACAAAGCAACAAGCGAGGTCAATTTCATTCTTTTCTTTTTTTATTGAACTCTGGAGGGCAATTTGGGGGCGCTGTCACTTGCACTCCACAAGAGACAGGTTTTTTTTATACTTCACAAGAGACAGAATTAGGCCGCACGCAGAATTCAGAAATCGTGTGCTGTGCCGACAGTCCCAGGGTCTCCAGGCACCTGGTTTACTTACCAGAACGGTACGGAGTTAACGAGGCCACGACACGCTAAGCGCCTAACCGCATGCAGAAGAACGCAAACCGAATCGCCAGGTTGAGATATTCCGTTCACATCCACTGCCAGCGATCGATTCCGTTCGGTTTACTCTGTCATCCATGTTCTCACTCTACTGTACGCTGGTTTCTTGCTTCAGATTTTTTTTTTTTGAAAATTTCCAGGCTTCCTGCTGGCTCCTAGTCATGCGCAATCGGATCTGCCTGCAAAGTTTGCCTGGCATCATTTGGCCAGTAAAGGATCTGGGAACTTTGGTAGTTTCAGATCGGGGACACCAGGGCCGTTTGCCTTACATCAGGCCCTGCCTGCAAAGTTTCTCTCGAGCAATTGCACCCCAACTTCCATTCATGTCCAAGTGCAAAATAAAGCTAGAAAACCGGGGTGGACGTGGTTGCTGAATCCACCAGGCTGCTAGACGTGCAAGAGACGTAACGGGAGCGCACGCACGCCTCTGAAGCAGAGAGTGCGCAGCGCACCATGGCACCCATGCAGTCACTGGCTGTTGCAGGTTGCAGCACCACCTAGCTACTGAATCTGTAAATGGATTATTTGTTTGCATTTTTCACTGCTATAGTATAATACAAAAGCGTTTAGGTCAACTGCATCAAGTGTGAGGTTAAAATTGGATTATTATTTATATTAACGTAAGGGCCTCTGATTTTTATTCCGCCCCGGGCCACCAAAATCTCAGGACCGGCCCTGTACTTAAGGGGAGTAATTTAGACTTTTTTCAAAAAAAAATCCTTTTCGGCGACAAGCTGACAGGTTAGGAAGTTGGGTGAGTTCAAAACTGGCGGGAAAGAAAGAAAGATGAGGGCACCACTTGGGACTCCCACCCAACTCCCAACTGGGAGGTTCGTTCAGAAGAAAACAAAGAAAGAGGGCTTCGTTTCGCAACATGAACCAAAAAATAGTATCGAGTCTACTGAGTTAGTCCTACCTAATCAAGCGCCGAAGAGCTCCAGCTGCGAGGGTACATTTTAGAGTTCAGATCAAGACAACAGCTACGAGCACGGACTTTCACCAAATCGTTCAGCTAACAGTTGCTTATATGCTCCCTCGTCTTTTGTAGCTGGTCTTTCTCACGAGGATCACAGAACGGCGTACCTGCAAACACTTTCTCTACCTAAAAGGTGCAACCGTTCAGTTTATTCAGTCCGAGTGCCTGAGTTTTATTCTCTAAAAAACAATTATTTTGAGTGTGTGGTCACCATTGCCGATCAAAAAGATGTCACTGTAAAGCTGGATCGCGATGCGACCTCTTGTGGATCCGAAAATGATGCTTAATTGGTTTTATTTACGTCGGAGAGCTGCATGAGTGATGCCAGGAATGACGCTGGATTCCACTGCGTGGATAACAATTAATTCATGGTAAACCGTTAATGAATTTTCCGCGCTTGTGATCACCAATTGTCATATGCGACGCGTACTAAGTGCAGCCTTTATTTGTAGCCCCTCATTTTCAGCTCACCTCTTTAATTTAACATTACCCAAAGTTGGAGAATTTTGTTAGATTTGGTGCTCTCTGTTAGGAGGAGGTTTAGGTTGTTACACAAAGTCGAGTCGGCCAAACAAAATTGTTCTCTACCGTCATCACATGATCTCCCTGAGTCCCTGTGTCTTTCCAAATGTGATCTTTCGGTGAAAGATGAGTTTCGTAACGTCAGTATCTCTTTTCCCTCTTTTCAGTGCCGTACTCTACGGTCCAAGCTGTGCATTTTTCCTAGAAAAAAAAGAACATACGGCATCTTCTGCGTTCTATATTTCCGTAAAGTGGTATAGCGTCATTTTCAGCGCCCGAACAATGAACCATCGACCTAGCATCTGCCGCTGCCTGGCGAGTTCTGACTAGCTGTGCTACCGATCGTCTGTGACCGTGAGCAAACAAAGCCCCCAGGACGCACGCTCCATGGACTCTGAGAACCAGAGCTAGAGGTCAATTTGAGAAACGCTGAAGCGAGAGCTGTGGTTCACAAAGCAACAAGCGAGGTCAATTTCATTCTTTTCTTTTTTTATTGAACTCTGGAGGGCAATTTGGGGGCGCTGTCACTTGCACTCCACAAGAGACAGGTTTTTTTTATACTTCACAAGAGACAGAATTAGGCCGCACGCAGAATTCAGAAATCGTGTGCTGTGCCGACAGTCCCAGGGTCTCCAGGCACCTGGTTTACTTACCAGAACGGTACGGAGTTAACGAGGCCACGACACGCTAAGCGCCTAACCGCATGCAGAAGAACGCAAACCGAATCGCCAGGTTGAGATATTCCGTTCACATCCACTGCCAGCGATCGATTCCGTTCGGTTTACTCTGTCATCCATGTTCTCACTCTACTGTACGCTGGTTTCTTGCTTCAGATTTTTTTTTTTTGAAAATTTCCAGGCTTCCTGCTGGCTCCTAGTCATGCGCAATCGGATCTGCCTGCAAAGTTTGCCTGGCATCATTTGGCCAGTAAAGGATCTGGGAACTTTGGTAGTTTCAGATCGGGGACACCAGGGCCGTTTGCCTTACATCAGGCCCTGCCTGCAAAGTTTCTCTCGAGCAATTGCACCCCAACTTCCATTCATGTCCAAGTGCAAAATAAAGCTAGAAAACCGGGGTGGACGTGGTTGCTGAATCCACCAGGCTGCTAGACGTGCAAGAGACGTAACGGGAGCGCACGCACGCCTCTGAAGCAGAGAGTGCGCAGCGCACCATGGCACCCATGCAGTCACTGGCTGTTGCAGGTTGCAGCACCACCTAGCTACTGAAGCTTGCCTTCCCAACGGTTTCCTTCCGTCCACCGTGGGAGAGAAGAGAGAACCCCAGCACGTCTTTCTTTCTTGCGGGGTCAGACGCCGGCGCCACGCCGGAGACATGGAGAATGGCCTTTTGGTAGATGCCATTGCCATTCCGCCGCCCAAGACCGCTTTGCTGGAGGACCAAAGACGCTAGCTCCGCTGCTCGGTGCTTGCCGCCGCCCCGGAACACACAACTCGCAACACAAGTCGTCACGGACCATGACTACTCGCACGAGGCAGCCTCTCTTCTTTCCTTAGAACAACCTCTGTGGCGCCGCACGGCCGGGTGCGGATGTCACAGCGTACGTGCAATGGAAGGGGCACGCAGCGAATTCGATGTTCGTTTTGGATCACGCCGCCGCCAAGTGGCGACGGCAGCACCATCCTCTGCATGTGGACGACTTGTGCCGTTCGCCCCCAGTTTCCTTCCCGCAATCATTCGAGCCAGTCAACTCTAGCTCCTGATGAGTGATGACGTAGACGCTTAGCCGCGGCGTGCTCGGACAAGCTGGATGGTCATGGTCATGGATCCGATCTGCCAGTTCATCCTATCGATCGATCCAGCCAGACACGGCTACTAAAATCCCTCACCGTCGCGATGGCGTCACACGGAACAGGTGGGACACGCCGGCCGACACGTACGTCTCACCGATCGAGCCCGAACTAACAATGATCGGTAGGCCGTGGTAGCGCGCTGACGTGCTGTTCACGTACTACTACTCAAGCTAGCCAGCAACAGCAGGCAAGGTAGCCACGACCGGCGAGCTGGCGACCTGACAGTTTTCCCTGCGCTACGTACCTACTGTAGTGTTCAACGGTAGGTTGCGGATCTCTCCTCGGCGTTAGTTCGCCGGTCGGTTTCTGGTTTCTGGTAGATGCTAGCACAGTACAATACAATATAGGGGTCTAGGTGGTACGTGATTACAATACGCAGTTCCTCACCAGATACCTCTGAAAACGGCGAGATCGGACAACCGCAATCTGATATATCCTAATGTTTATGGGAGTATGGTGATTAATAAGTAAATAAATAGTATAATCAAAACACAGGTCGGTCACTGTGTACATCCACACACAGCTAGCTTGGAGTAAGTATGGGCCGGACCTTCGTGGCTAAGTCACCAAGGGAACGTGTCCGGAACATGCACCGGCACGTACGGCCGCACTGTTAGCCGATCAAAAGTCTACTCTACTCGGACGCACGGCACTGGCACATGCTAATGCGGCGGTGGGCCTCGCGTCGCGTCGATCCCCAAACTGCTACGTATACCACGGAGGCGGCGCACCGGCAACCAAGTTTGCGGCGCGCGGCAACGACCTCCAGCAAGTACGCGGCTACGGCACCGCGGCACCGGCAATCATGCAAAACCAAGCGCGCGCCGCCGTGTCACCAGAGCGGTGGCCCGTGCCGCGCCCGTGCCGTGCCCCGCAGGGGGAATCCGCGAGAAAAGCCGCGTTCCCACCGCGACCGCCGGGGTCGGCGGGCCCCGAACCACCCCAGATCCCCCGCGCCACCGCGTTCAGACCGGGGGGACCCCACGCCGCCCACCCACTCGGCCCTTTCCAACTCGGCGTCCACGCAGGAAGTACTCGGCCACGTCGGAGCCCCGCCGCAGCGAAACGTTGGTCGCGCCTGCCTCCCGGAGTCCCCCCGTTCCCCGAAACTATAAAACCACGCCTCCCGACGGAGCCGGCCGCACAAAGACCACCTAATCATTCCGAACCAAACTGCAAGCCCGCCGCATCGCAGAGCAGCGGCGCCGGCGAGAACAGGGACCACTCGGCCACCGCCACCTAATCACCCTTATTAGTTACTCGAGCCGCGCGCGCCGCATCCATGGGCAACTGCGCCGTCACGCAGCACGCGGTGACGTCGTGGGCGGACGACGGCGAGTGGGACGAGCCATCGGAGGAGGCACCGGCCGCCGGCGGGAGCGGGCGGAAGGAGGAGCACGCGGCGGAGGTGACGATCAGGATCAGCCGGAAGCAGCTGCAGGAGCTGATGGAGAAGAGGGCGGCGGCGGGGCTCTACGGCCTCAAGAGCCGGCGGGCCGCGGCGCAGCTGCTGGCGGACGTCATGAACGCCGGCCACGTCTACCACCACCTCAACCGCTGCAAGCCGGCGCACTGGAGGCCCGCGCTGCAGAGCATCCCGGAGGCCGTCGAGTCGTGACACGCACACGCGCGCGCGGCGTGCTGCTGCCTTCCATGGTTGCTGCTTCTTCGCAGTTGCAGCCTCTGTTGGTAGAGCGCAGGCAGTTTCTCGGGTGGCTTGCTGTGTCATTCTTTCAATTCGGATGCAGTATGCAACGAACAATGTACAGAAGTAGGATTAGTGGTGCTAGATTGCACGATGTGTGAATTTCTTGACAACGAAGTGTGAATTTCTTGAGCACAAAGCAATTACCCATGTTTTACGAAGCAGAGCACTGATGGCCGGACTCCTAATGGACCGCTAGACTACGGTCGTAAAATTCTAGCCGATCCCCTGTGTGTATGGCCGTGTTAACTGTTAACATGCCGAGCCTGGACTAGCGCATAATGCCTGTACTGATACATTACTCCCTCATTCAAAGTCTATTATTACAGCAGGGACTGTTTATTTAGCTTGCTTCACGCAAGTGGCAACAATACATATGTGATTTTTTATAACTTTTGTAATTTCTTTTTCTTGCTTACTGAGCTAACCGTATGCATTAGATTCTCGCTATCTTTTGTTTTCAAGAACGTCCCAATTAGCTGCGTTCATGCTTCCTCAGCCTGAATTTCCAGGCAGTGCAAAAGATGAGGAAGAGCTAGTTAGGAAACTTAAGTAAAAAATTACTAGCTAGGAAAAGTGGTTGTCTTTTTGGTGAGACGTGACCCAAAGAACCAAATGAAAAATGCCCAAATAGCTCGCCTCATCATTCTGTCGGGGTCAGTGCCACCGTCACTACAAAATGATCCGATCCACACATTTCGCAGGTCAAAATTTTACCATAAACTCGGCTCGGTGCTTACAAGAAGATGGAGATAAAATGGGCGATCCACATTACATACATGAGCAGTAGGTGGGCGCACCAACACGTTGACAAGACGAGGTCCAAATCAAGGTTTGCTCAACGTAGCGATCAGCCGATTAAATTCCCAAGCGGTGGCCGTAGTGTTGCTGTCGTTTTGACCGCGCGGGTGAGTGTTGCTCTCTGGGCCCTCCCGTCCTCCGGGCCACCGAAGTGGCATTTTCCAGCAATGCGACAGCCACGTGTGGGTATGTACTCCACCTACTATTGACGCGACGTATTTTGGGTTAGCTTCAAGGCCGGTAGTGGTTAACGGGTGCAGAGCAATTATTAGGTCAAATAAATTTCTCGGTGGACTTGTATTGCCAGATGAATTATAGTTTCACGGAAAAATGAAAAGTACAATACAGGACTAGGCTGATGCTAAAATGACGTAATAATAGTGTTCCACGCTTATACTTGAAGCATGCTGATTATCTGAATATTTAGGTAGGACGCATTTCCCTCGAGGTATTTCTTTTGTGTGAATGGATGTTAATAACAAAGGTTATCTTCACAAGGGTCCTGTTTAGTTCCAATATTTCTCTCTCCAAACTTCACTATTCACCTATCACATCAAATCTCTCTCCTTATGGATGGAGCAATAAACATGGATAAATAAAAAAACTAATCGCATAGTTTTGATGTACACGACGAGACGAATCTTTTGAGCCTAGTTAGGTCATGGTAGGACAACGATTACCACAAACAAACGAAAAGTGCTACAGTGCGCTACAGTGTCCGATGTGACATTTTCACCAAACTTCATTTTCGGCCCCGAACCACCCGAGGAGATCCCCCGCGCCACCGCGTTCAGACCGGGGGACCCCACGCCGCCCACCCGCTCGCCCCTTTCCAACTCGGCGTCCACGCAGGAAGTACTCCGCCACGTCGGAGCCCCGGCACAGCGAAACGTTGGTCGCGCCTGCCTCCTGGAGTCCCCCCGTTCCCCGAAACTATAAAACCGCGCCTCCCGACGGAGCCGGCCGCACAAAGAGTCAAAGACCACCTAATCATTCCGAACCAAATCGCAAGCCCGCCGCATCGCAGTTCGCAGAGCAGCGGCGCCGGCGAGAACAGAGACCACCACCAGTCCACCACCACCTAACCACCCTTGGTTACTCGAGGCATCGCATCCATGGGCAACTGCGCCGTCACGCAGCACGGGGTGACGTCGTGGGCGGACGACGGCGAGTGGGACGAGCCGGCGGAGGAGGCACCGGCCGCCGGCGCGAGCGGGCGGAAGGAGGAGCACGCGGAGGTGACGATCAGGATCACCCGGAAGCAGCTGCAGGAGCTGATGGAGAAGAGGGCGGCGGCGGGGCTCTACGGCCTCAAGAGCCGGCGGGCCGCGGCGCAGCTGCTGGCGGACGTCATGAACGCCGGCCACGTCTACAACCACCTCAACCGCTGCAAGCCGGCGCACTGGAGGCCCGCGCTGCAGAGCATCCCGGAGGCCGTCGAGTCGTGACACGCACACGCGCGCGCGGCGTGCTGCTGCCTTCCATGGTTGCTGCTTCTTCGCAGTTGCAGCCTCTGTTGGTAGAGCGCAGGCAGTTTCTCGGGTGGCTTGCTGTGTCATTCTTTCAATTCGGATGCAGTATGCAACGAACAATGTACAGAAGTAGGATTAGTGGTGCTAGATTGCACGATGTGTGAATTTCTTGACAACGAAGTGTGAATTTCTTGAGCACAAAGCAATTACCCATGTTTTACGAAGCAGAGCACTGATGGCCGGACTCCTAATGGACCGCTAGACTACGGTCGTAAAATTCTAGCCGATCCCCTGTGTGTATGGCCGTGTTAACTGTTAACATGCCGAGCCTGGACTAGC
>OAMR01000299.1:1494779-1515789 GCA_900205405.1 Echinochloa crus-galli
TCACTACAAAATGATCCGATCCACACATTTCGCAGGTCAAAATATTACCATAAACTGGGCTCGTTTCTTACAAGAAGATGGAGATAAAATGGCGATCCACATTACATACATGAGCAGTAGGTGGCGCACCAACACGTTGACAAGACGAGGTCCAAATCAAGGTTTGCTCAACGTAGCGATCAGCCGATTAAATTCCCAAGCGGTGGCCGTAGTGTTGCTGTCGTTTTGACCGCGCGGGTGAGTGTTGCTCTCTGGGCCCTCCCGTCCTCCGGGCCACCGAAGTGGCATTTTCCAGCAATGCGACAGCCACGTGTGGGTATGTACTCCACCTACTATTGACGCGACGTATTTTGGGTGTCCTGAAGCTTCAGGGCCGGTAGTCGTTAGCGGGTGCAGAGCAATTATTAGATCAAATAAATTTCTTGGTGGACTTGTATTGCCAGATGAATTATAGTTTCACGGAAAAATGAAATGGACAATACAGGACCAGGCTGATGCTAAAATGACGTAATAATGGTGTTCCACGCTTCAACTTCAACTCTTCAAGCAGGTTGATTATCTGAATATTTAGGGAGGACCGTAGGACGCAATTCCCTCGAGGTATTTATTTTGTGTGAAAGGATATTAATAACAATGGTTACCGTCACAATCACAAGGTAGTGCACAAGAACAAGTGTCAACCGATGCTAGAAGAGTTATGTAGGGTGAAGCATTCATATAGTTAGCTAAGTGACTGCGGCCATTGCATCTGCAGTCCTGCAGATATGCTGATGTGGGTATCTGCATAAACAAGATTGCACATGCCCCGTGCAAGAGGTGACCCCAAATAACTGGTTACTTGCTTCATAAAATCCATCTAAATCTAAACAAAACATGTGGAGTGCAGTGGTCCTTCACAAGTCCAACACAGTAAAGGTGCGTAAGCATATATTCATGCTCATAGCAACAGGTATTATGAAGCTCTAATGTTTTTTTTTCTTAAAACTAGGGTGATTGCTTGGTTTGGACTAAAAATTATTGGTTGCTAGATTAATCAAGGTTTGGACTTGAAGGATCGAAAAGGCGACAACAGGGGAACAGGAGGGGAGGGGTGTTAAATGGAAGCCAACAAAAATTTCTTCAAAGGAATTCGATTGATGTCCCAATTGCAAGCTAAATGCTCTCTTCTAGCAAGATCAATTCCACTTAGCTATGGATGAACTAATAGACCAAGAAATATTGCTAGGAAGTAAATCAAAAACTAGTGGAAGCAACAACCAATCCAAAACGCTAGCTGTAAGCAAAGTTACGAGATGCAACAAGTCCAGAAACTCCGCACACAAGTCCGAAAACTCCATACATTGTCCGGAAACTCTGTAGAGGTTAGAAACTCCACACAAAAGTCCCGAGTTTTCGCATTACCCAAAACAACCTACAAGAAGATCTAGAAATATCCAAAACTAGGGCAAACGAACTCCAAAATTCGTGAAATTTGGTCAGTAGCTACTTGATAACATGACAAGTATATCCTAAAGACATGCCTCCAGAAAGATCAAAACAATCACTACTAATTTCATGAATTTGGTCAAGAACACAAGAGAAGGAAGAGGAAAGGGAAAACCAAAATCCTTGGTGCTCGTGTACAGATTTAGTAGGGGATCGCCCTAGATGATATTGCACATGTCCCAGCACCACTTTTGCCTAAGAGTTACAGCCCAAACCCCAGTCAAACTTGAGAACAAGAAATTCACTAAAATACCTCCAAAATTCAAGAAAAGATAAATTTTAGAATTTGGAAGGAGGACATACTTGAGCACGAAATTGATCTTTAGGTTACTTCATAAAATCCGGTTACAGACCACTCCTAGCAAGAATTCAATCTTGAGTGGCAAAAAGATCAAACAACGATCCTCTAATCTCGCCCTCTCTCAAACCCTAGAAATACTCTTACACCTCACAATTGAGAGCCATTGTCCAAGATAGAGCCCCAAATGATGGCTGCCCTCCACATATATAATACATCCGGCAAAAGATCAAATGCCGTTACATGAAGCATACAACATAAATACTCAGTGGTGAAACTAGCAGGGGGCTTAAGCCCCCCTACCGGTGCAACTGGACTCCCCATCAACCAAGTGCTGGGTTGGCTAGAGGACAGCTATGGTGACTTAGAATTCACTGCAATCTTGAAATTGGTTGGGTGCAGGTGGGTTTTTAGATTGGATCTGAGTTTCGCTCAGTTGGGTACAGCTGCAGCACTTGGCTAACGCGTCCTTAAGTCCGAAGGGGAGCTGGCTCCCTGGGCGTTTCAGCGGCTCCTCTGACATAGCGATGCACTCTGCGAGGGTCGCGTTGATGTGGTCAAGCCCGACGACAATCTTGTCGGGCGGTGGGACTCGACGTCGAGGAAACAAATCTGGGATCCGTTCCTGGAGGCTGAGCTGCTTGACCTGCCGTGGGAGCGGATCGGCAGCGCTGGAGGAAGGCCCTGAGCTTGTTGAAGCAGATTTCGTCGGTGCCGAGTCAGCGCTGACGATGCTTGAGCTGTTGGAGCCGTTGTGGCGGTCAGCGAAGAAGCTGATCCCCAGCATATGCTTGGGGTTGTTCTCTACGCTCACTGGGAAGATGACACAAGATTGATCTGCCATCAAGCTAGCTGTGATAACCAAACAATCACCCCTACCTGCTGGTGCCTCAACTGTCGAACCTAAAGACCGGCAATCCACCAAGGATACCCAAGTGGTTGATTTGTAGGAGGAGGATCGTCGGGTCGAGCAACTTGATGGTGACACAAGACGTAAGGTTTAGACAGGTTAGGGATACCCGATGGTATAATACACTATATCCTGTATCGGGTGGTGTTTGTGGTTCAGGCAACTTGATGCTCGACAAAGCTTCAGAAAGCAATGACAAACTTTGTGGTTACAATGGTTTCGATACCCTAGAAGGGTTGACCTTGGCCGCCTTATATAAGCTGACAACCTAGAGTTTACTAGTCGGTTTGCATCTAAACCTACCAGATTATAACAGGAAATCATATTCTAATAGATTTCTACCGATATCCTAGAATATCCGGACTTAATCCGCCGAGTATACCGGGCTCATGCTTGCTACATCTCCATCAAACTTGTCCGACAAGTCAGGGATTCCATGTGGGCCACCTACAAGTCGGCCCACAACCCTATTAGATGTGAGCCCAAGTCGGCTGTTTATCACCGCATGGTTCATCAACGCTAGGGCTCCTGCTTGACCTTCACCACCACATGGTTACATCGCACATAAACTGGAGCTTGCCTTTCACCATTTAGCCATTGGCAGTGAAGCTACATCCAACACCTATATATCCAAGTCAAGAGACACAACACACATGATATATTGTACATAAACACGCCATAACTCAGCGCACACATACAACACCTCTGATTAACCATTAGCATAAACAATCATACATGGAATATCGACTCAACCGGAATATTTCAAGTTATTCAGTCAATCACTTATCACACAATAGATCAAGACATATCTCAACTCTTAGAACTGATGGTTCGCATGTTGAATCAACTTTATACACATCCTACCTATGCTTCAAGCAACCATGTTGATTATTTAGCAGTTAATAGTTTCAAAGAGCCTTTGTCAACCCTTTATTGTTCAATGAGCCTACGAGGACATCCACCGGTAGACACTGCAGATGACAACCGTGTGATCCACATCGCTGATGCTCAACTTTTGGTCCGTCGCTCCTCAAAATTCAAATAAGATTCGCAATGTGGGTTGGAAGGTACGCAAGGCAGAATGGTATGAACCATTGCGATATGCTGGAAAAAAAAAGGCAAATAGCACGATCAACGTCAGGGAGACAGAAAAAAAAGGAAACATAAACAACATATGCCCCTCCCATATATGATCTTCTCCGCGAAGTGTTCAGCTAATGCCTGCGATTTAAAACTAGACATCGGTAGAGACAAGGCTGCGGACACGGCGGCTGAAGCCTGAAGCCCTCCAAATCTGCGCCCACGGTTCGTCGGCCACACGCCCACACCATCGGCGCGGGGAATGGGACATGCGAGCGCGCGAGGCCGAGACCACGAGAGCGACCCCGTCCCCGCTGGTGGCTCCATTAGCGGAAGATCCCTCACAAAAGGCGCGTTCACACCCGCCGTTTTCCCTACTGGCGCCTCGCGTGGAAAGAAAAGAGAGAAAAAAACGCTGGAAGATTCGGTCCCCCCCACCAGTTTCCCACCCACGTCACCGCCGTCTCACGGCCGCCCGGCGCGGCCGCGCCTCCATCTCTCGCCGCCCGCACTAGCGAGTGACCGGGGCACCGGCCGTCCACGTGGCCAGATGGAAAGCCGAAGCCGCCCCGGCGACCCGGTCTCCTTCCTCTTTCTCTCCTGGCCTCGACCCTTCCCTTATAAATAAGCTCTTCCTCACCAATCCGCCGAATCCTCTCCCTCTCCATCGCGTAGTACAAAGTACAAAACTACAAACAGATCAAGGCAAAATATCAAGCAACGAGCACTAGCCCATTACTCGAGCATAACACCTCGATCGCTTCTCCGGCGGCATACACACGCATCGCGCTCGCGCATGGGGAACTGCCTGAAGCCATCGCGCGCGGCGGTGTGGGCGGACGGCGACGAGTGGGAGGAGGAGTTCGCGCCGCCGACCAAGGCGAAGGCCGCCGCCGTCGACGCGAAGGCGGGCCGGGCCGTGGAGGTGAAGATCAAGGTGACGAAGCGGCAGCTGCAGGAGCTGCTGGAGAAGGCCGGCGGCGGCAAGGCCAAGGCGAAGCAGGCCGAGAAGGTGCTGGCGGAGCTGATGACCTCCGGCAGGGTGTGCTACCAGCGGGAGCACGAGGAGATGCGGGGGCACTGGAGGCCCGCCCTGTACAGCATCCCGGAGTCCGCCGCCGAGGAGCCCTGACGGCGGCTCGCGAGTTCTGGGCCGCCTGGTGGTGGCCGGCGAGAGGTCGTGCGTGCTCGATCAGAGTTTTCTTTCTGATTAGTTCTGTATGTATGTATATGGTCGTAGTTGCTCTAGGGAGATTTTAGCGATTCTTTCTGAGGTGTAGTATTGTACAGGCTTGGAAACTGAAAATGCTGATAGGAAGCAGTTACTGGAATCCGTTTCTAACATCCGGCAAACCTCTCAAATTGATATTATCTTTACTGACTCTGTTTCTTCTTGTTCTATTCTTCTTCTTCTTTTTTTCCTTCAAAACTCTACTTGTTCTATTCATGCACAGTCACAAATCAAAGCTGCAGATAGACTATGAAATGGCACCTACAGAGAAAGGAGTGCACGACTTGTTCTCAACGACAAAGACGGATTAGGTGGATGAGTGATCCTGATAGTAGTAGTGCTTTTACTTCCAGGGCTGGTCAGTGCAGGCGCTATGTAGGTCCGTCCAAAAATCACTGTCAAAAGGAAACTGCTGCGAAAATGAACACTTCCAGTTCCGCGTGCTGCGCACATTTGTTTGGAGCGGCGACGATAGGGCTCCGCACCGCAGGTCTCTGCACGGGATGATCCAAAGTTTCTAATTGCTGTGCGTCTAAAGATCATAGCTTGAGACATACATGCAGGGTCCATCTTCAGCAAACTCGGTACTTTGGGCCTTGCCCACGTCTGAATTTTGGACGATGTAGCTGACACTCATATCCGACGGTTTATCTTCAATAATTCCATGAAACCAATCCTAGTACTCATCAATTTTTGCTCTCCTCCTGATCCCCTCCGACTACACTCAAGTACTCAACACCATGACGTGCACCCCCACCACAACACAGGCTTCTCCACCTACTTTACACTGGCGTCGATCGTCTCCGACGTCGACGAGTACGAGACGTACACCCACGACCTTCTCTGCCATGTTCTTGTCGCCTGCGGGGTCCTTGCATGACGTTCCTGCTTATTCGGTACCACCCATCGGCGCGTTCCCGGACTGGGCTACAGCAATGGCTTCCCTCTAGATCTATCGGACATTGGTGAGCTCTCAACCTCGAACGCTAACCTTAAACGCTTGCTGACGAGGGTTGCCCAAGATGGAGAAGAAGAAACAACATGTTCAGAAAAAAAAAGGAAAAAGGTGAGATCAACCTCCAAAATGCTCAGTTTTCTAAAAAAAAAAGCTCTATGTTGATACTGAGTTGTCTAGTTCTTCCTGCTAGGCCCATCTCAATCTTTTTTTCACATGCAAAAAAGCTAGGCAGCTGAACTTGTCTCGACAAGGATCAGGCTTAGGTGGGGAGAACATGAACATCCACGTACGCCTTATCCAGTACATGGACACGTTGTCCTAGGCTCCTAGCGCTGGAGCAGTCATTGCCTGCGGTAAACATACAGAACATTGACGTCGAAGAAGAATCCGTCGTGGTAACTGGGTAAGGTTTCCAGGAATTTGTCAGCAAACACAAGCCGCTCGAGACTTACTCGTGCTTCATGATCGTCATGATTGGAAGTTCTAGATGGGCACGTGAGAGCGCCCGGCCGTATTGGACTACTGTCCTTTGGGTTTGGGTTTGAAAAAAAAAGCACGTGGAAATATCCATGGAACAATTGTTTCTTCAAATATCCATCCATGGAACAATTGTTGTCCTGTCACCTGTGTGATATTTCAAGGTGGAATATCGAGGCCTGCCTGGCACGGCATGTTGGACCAATCCAAAATCAAGAATCTTGAGTTCCCGTGATGACCTGCGTTTATATAAACAAGACCAAGACCGTACCACTCTGCCGATCGAAAATTCCGTCTGATTGTAGAGATTCTATGGAGCGCTCGGTTCATATAGTATTATACACAAACCAACACACGTGTGGAACTCCTGGCCTTATCTTATCATGAAAGGGAATTGACCAAAACACATCTCTGACATGGTATATGGCCACGCCTCTCCAAACCATGCGTGCTTCTGGCTCCGTCGCCATAATAACGGGCGCATGCTGCAAACGTTTATAAAGTGTTGGCGCGGATTCAATCAGCCCGGCGAGGCTTCCGTGCATATCGAGATAGAAAGAGTCGGAGCTTGAAAACGTTGTCACGTGCTGAGCTGCGCGAAATGAATCAGGGACGAAATGATCAATAATATATGCTTCAGCTGTACTGCTCGCACAAAGAAATCAAAGTCAAAAGAAGCTGCCCACGGTAAATATCTAGGCAGCACGTACTCACGTACTCCCCTCCGTTCCGTTTCTAAATGTATAGGTCGTTTAACTTTTTTTAACCTTAAGTTTGTGTAAATTTTGCTCGTCTTATTCAAAATTCTGTGTAAATTATCATATTTTTATGGTAACTTGCTTTATTAATATATAATCTATAAAAATATCTTAAATTTAACTATATTTTCACAAATTTTTTGAATAAGATGAAGCGGTCAAATTTGAGGTCAAAAAAGTTAAACGACCTACATTTAGGAACGGAGGGAATAGTTACTCGTCCATTTCAACCACTTCTACCTCATCGGCCTCATCCTAATAAATCTGTGGATTAAGCAAAGCAAGTAAGCAATCTCCATGCAAATACGCGAGTCTCCAGTTCTCCACGCTCCACGGCTTGTTCGCAAGAAAGCGCGAGCCAGTGACTCAAAAAAAAATGCGCGAGCCAGTAGGCCTTTGGAGCCACCAAATATTCGTTCCAGAGCCCATTCACACCAGGCCGGCCCAACCGCCCACGGCCAACTCGGACCTGACCCCACACCACCCAAGCCGCGTGCGACGTTGTCGGTGACTATCAGCGCGGTGTGGCCCAGCCGCCAGTCGCTCGTCGTTGGGAACACGCATTTGGCAAGGCATCTATCTCTATCTCGATTGCCACGTGAGCGGATGAGCTCCTCTGACCTGGGGCATGACCAGGACGCCACGTCGGGAGTCTGGAACTCGACAACCCCGTGTGACATCACGGACGGCATATGCGCTGTGCGAAGTCACGGCTGACCACCTGCCCTCTCACCTCCTTCTCGTAGCAGCCTTCCCCCTCCTCCAGCTATAAATACGCTTCCAAACCCATTTGCTTACATTACTTATCTCTTCATCTCAAAGCAGCCGACTGCTAAAAAGAGAGAGAATTCATAGAAGGAAGGAGCGACAGAGCTTATTAGCTCAAGCCTCAAGGCAGTTCGCTCAAGAAGCACTCAAAGCAGTTAGCAGATGGGGAACTGCACGGCGTCGCAGCGCGCAGTGGAGTCGTGGGCCGACGACGGCGAGTGGCAGGAGGAGGTGTCCTCGGAGGAGGGCGATCACCACCACCACCACCACCACCATGAGAGGAGGGACGAGCACGCCTCGGAGGTGACCATCAGGATCAGCAAGAGGCAGCTGCACGAGCTGATGGAGAAGAAAGGCAGCGGCCATGGGCTGCAGCTACCAGGGCTGTTAGGCAGCCAGAGGTCGTCAGCGGAGCAGCTGCTGGCGGACATCATGAACGCCGGGGAGGTGCACCACCATGAACACCGGGAGGAGCACTGGCACTGGAAGCCCGCTCTGCAGAGCATCCCCGAGGCCGTCGAGTCATGACGCCGCAGCAGGAGTTCTAGTTTGATCTCCGGACTATAGTATTTGGTGGTTCAGAAATCGATCTTTTTACCTTGTTCGGTGTAATCACTCTAGTTAATCAGCGTAGATACTAATTCAGACATGTACATGTGTAGGAGAAATTACTGTCAAGTCGATATTTCAGCTGTAGGAAATTAAAGAATCTCTGTGAAGGCCAATCCCTGAAGTTTCCGTTCATATACTGTCGAAAAGACGACTTTGAACTCGTACACGCATGCAGTACGCCGTCCGAGCGAATACTCTACGGTCGCAAAAGGGAAAAAAAAGAAGGATCTTGTAGTAACAAAAGTACTAGATCGAAAATACAGAGTAATGAGAAAGCACGACTGGATCTGGCAACAGAGCAAGAAGCATACATGATACATACATCTTTCGCCGTCGACGATGGACATGTACTACCCGTCGTCGTAGCTCCGTCTTTTTGGTCCTTTGTCTGCGCCGCTCACAATGATATTCTCGATAGCCATTGTCGTTCATCAGTATCCGCGCACCCAGCCGAACCACACCTGCCGTGCGTGCGGGCTTGATGGAGCCTTGAGGTTGGAGGTCAGCCGGTCAGGTCGTGGGCGAGGGACCTGGATGGAGGTGGAGCCACTGGCCGGGCATCGCGGAACGTAACATGGCGTGCGTGGTCGGCCGGCGCGCGTCGAGTGGGGCGGGGTAGGGGCATCTGATTTTTTTGAGCCGGCGTGCACGCTAACCGCTAGGGCGGCGCGGGCGCCACAAGCGCGGCGCGTTCACGCTGCACCGCCGGGACGGAGGGCAACAAGTCGCGTGCGGGCGCCGTGCATTTTCCGGCCATCAGCGGTGTCAGCGCCCGCGCGGTGCCCCGTGATCATTCCCTCTTTGCTGCGTGCACGCGGGCACGCGGTTGCCTGCCCTGCGCGCCGCGCGCGCCGTCGCCTGGGAAGCGGGAAGAGAAGCGAGTGCGAGACGCGGCTGCCGTCAGCTGCAACGAATGGATGCGGATGCGGCGCGTCGCGGCGGGAAGGCGGTCAGATTGGCTGTTTGCGCGGTGCCTGCCGCCGCCGTGTCCTGCTGTGCGTGGCTTGCGTAAGTGTCTTCGACTGCGGGCCTGCGCGCGGGCTGTATTGATTTACGGCCACGGGCGGTACTGGGCTGCATCGGTAAAAGCATAAAGTATGGGCCGCTTGATCTGCTCATTTATATTAGGCCTGACGCCTCGCGCGGTCAAAAGCGTGTTCAACATTTTGGGCTCTTTCTGTGGAACACATTGGGCCCTTCCAATACCCGATAAAACAGCCCAAATTATACACAAGTCTACGAGTAAGTACTCCCTCCGTTCTTTCACGTTTAGGACAAAGTTTGGGTTAAACATTGGAAATATAAATCATCAATAACTTTAAAATTGTTGAGTTTACAAATGTAAAAATTATATGAATAGATTTGTCTTAAAAAATACTTTTATAAAAATATACATATATCACTCTTTGATAAATATTTTTAGAATAAGAAAGGTCAAAATTGTGTTTTGTAGACCGTGTCACTGTCCTAAACGTCAGGTTTTTCAGAACGGAGGGAGTACATAACTACACGTCTTCATTATTAGTTTATGCTTAGACAAGCCCTCTGAAAATTAATCTTTTTATTTGCTTAGACAACCACTTAGCATGGCATATCATATGAATCAACTGCGTCAGGGAAAATACACCGTTCAGATCTCTGGTGTTCGGATCAACTTTGCCCTGCCTGTGCTGCTGCGCTTAGCAACACGGATATCAATCTCAGAGTTCCTAGTACCTCCGATATCATAGCACCGACATCAGATCGGAGCCGGATCATATAGCATGGATCAACCACTTCCCACTTTCGCGTGCAATTACTTCTTCCTTCGCCATACGGTATCCAAAACTAATTGAATTCCAGAGGCTACCGTCCGGGCCCCCCTGGCCAGCCCAAAACCACACAATTCAACCACCCGCTAGAGAAGCACGCAAACATTTGCGTGCCGGACATCGATGCCCCCGTCACCATTCACCGTGCTGCTCAGTTTTGACACGGAACCCGTCGAAAACCCAGGCCAAAGCTCCCGATAAGAAATCCATGAACCCCGCGGCCGGAGCCCGTACACCAGACCAGCAGCAGTAGACCACCGTCCATGGCGAGCCACCGCCGCGCCAGGCCCGCCGCCGCCGCCGCCGCCGCTCTGCTGCTGCTCGCGGCGGCCGCCGCGCTCAGTACGGCGGCGGCACGCTCCACATCAAGGTACGTCCGGCCTTCCGGGTTCGCGATGCTGCTGAAGCTGAACAAATATGGTGGTCAATCGTTAGCCTTACAGGCTGCTGATTCGAAGCCGCATTAGGAAATGGCTAGTATGCATTGGAGGATTGGGGAAAGAACACCGATTGGGGCAATTCGCCCATGCCAGAACAAGGCTGTTCCTGACTTCCTGTTGTTGCATTTTCGTTGCCACGAAGGCATGAAGCAAAATGCGAGAGAGAGAGAGAGAGACAGACAGAGAGGCGCATGGTTTTTTTCCCTCTAATAAAAAAAGAGGGAGACAGGCGCGACTGTTTCCTCAAGTTGCGTGTCTGGCCCAGTGGCTTTTATGATCGGGACACGTATATTTAGATGTTAGAATCGGGTGGATTTGGGAGTACGATGTCACTTCGTAATTATTGTATTACTGTAGCATTTCGTTTGTATTTGTGAAAATTGTCCAAAAATTGATTAATTAGGCTCAAAATATTCGTCTCGCAGAGCACAACAAAACAATGTAATTAGTTTTTAATTTCATCTACATTTAGTACTGCATGCATGTTATGACATTTTGATGGGATGGAGAATCTTCTTTTTGCATAGTAAATTTGGGAGTGTAATTTGGAATCTAAACAAGGCCTAAGTATCCAATAGAATATGCCTGGAACCTGCACACCAAATTTTATTTTTAGTTTAATAACTGAACTTTCACTCTATCATCAACAAGGCCTAAGTATCCAATAGAATATGCCTGGAACCTGCACACCAAATTTTATTTTTAGTTTAATAACTGAACTTTCACTCTATCATCAACAAGGCCTAAGTATCCAATAGAATATGCCTGGAACCTGCACACCAAATTTTATTTTTAGTTTAATAACTGAACTTTCACTCTATCAGCGTGGATGAGGATCCCAAGCCGTAACAACAACAAGAAGCCTGGTTGTACTGATCGCCACTCGTGCATGTTAGGTCAACACTAGCAGGATTGGAAATTTGTTTAAGCAACAGCAAATTAACCAAAACAACCTTGGAAAACACGGTAATTACCTTGATTTCCTCCCGGGTTGAGACTTCGGAGTTTTCCTCCTCCCCACTCCGGCCCCTCCCCCTCCGAACTCCTCCATGACTCCACCTCCGCGTCTCCACGCCGCCCGCAAAGCTCCCCTCCGTGAAATTTGGGGGGAGTCCAACGGCCAACGCTAACTCCCTGGGCCTAACCCTAACCGCTAACCACCGCCATGGGGGGGTCCAAGCTCAAGGTCCTCGCTCTCCCCTTCCTCCTCCTCCTCCTCCTCTTCGTCTTCGCCGCCCCGCCGCGCGTTCGCCGGGGGCTCCTGGAGGCGCCCCTCCGCGCGCCCGTCCTCCCGGGAGACCTCCTCCCGCTCCTGCCATGGCCCTTGGCGCAGCCTCTGCTCCGCCGCCTCGCGCTGCGCGGCCCGGCCGACCTGCTCCCGGCCTTCGTCGGCACCGCGCGCGCGCCGGAGGACGGGGATGCCGGCCCTACCGCGGAGTGGAAGGGGGCCTGTTTCTACGAGAACACGGCGTGGGTGGAGTTCCGCAACGGGACCAACGGGGGACTCGGAGGCGGCATAGTTCATGTGGAGGTGAGCTCTTGTACGAGCGCCCCCTTGTGTTGTTGGCTTCATTACTTCTGTATTCGATCGATTGGCCGGCCGGTAGAGCTACTTGATGTTTGGTGATTTGGAGCTCAAACTCGATCGAAATTAGTGAGCGAAATTGCACGGATTACTTGAAAATGTACTTGCCACTTGCTTGGTCTACATTAGGCGGAACTATTTGTACAAGGTAAGGTAAATGGTTGCTAGGGGATTCAATTTGTGTATATTTAGTCTATATGCTGGTTCAGGAAATAGGTCTACTATAAAGAGTGGTATAGTTATCTCCAGGCCTTGTTGTGCACTTTATGTGATTGTAGCTGGTACACAAATTGACAAACTTAAATCGGACATATGGTGGCAGGATGGTTCAATTTGTGCAGTTAATTATTCGTATATGTAGTGCTATACTATGCAGTTTGTTTGTTGTGAATTGTGGTGCCCACCTTGCACATTTGTTTTCTTTACTTTATTTTTGCTCTGAGATCATGTTTTCTTTTTTCAGACAACCAAAGCACACAGTTGGACTTGCATTGATCTCTACGTATTTGCAACTCCTTACCGTGTTACATGGGATTACTACTTTTTGGGCCGAGAGCACACCCTTGATATCAAAGAATGGGAAAGTGAGGCTGAATATGAATATGTAAGTGTTCACTTCTGGTTTAACTGATACAGTTGACATTTATTCAACATATACGTATTGGGCACAACTTATCTAGTTTGTTTCATTACAAATAGGTGAAACGTAATGGGGTGTCCATTTTTCTCATGCCATCTGGAACAATTGGAACACTTCGGGCCCTTTGGGATGTCTTCCCTCTGTTCACAAATACTGCATGGGGTGAGAATGCGAATCTTGCTTTTCTCAAGAAGCATATGGGTGCTACCTTTGAGGAACGGCCGAAACCTTGGGTATCAGAGTTAAATACTGATGACATCCACTCTGGAGATTTCTTGGTTCTATCAAAGATCCGTGGTCGCTGGGGTGGTTTTGAAACACTGGAGAAGTGGGTTACTGGCGCTTATGCAGGCCATACTGCAGTGTGCCTTAGGGACTCTGATGGAAAGCTTTGGGTTGGGGAATCTGGTAATGAAAATGAACAGGTACTGGCCCTTGACAAGCATAACTTGTTTTCTTGTTCCTTTCTCATTCTGTGCAATTATTAAGCCATAAATGTTGAGACTCAAATTTCAATCATGTTAACTATATATGCAATAGGTGTCCTGCCCTTGGATTACATGTTTTGGTTATGTTGATTAGCTGTTAGTGAACTAGGCCATATTGGTTTGATCAAGGATTGAAGATTTAAAGTGATATCTAAAGTGACCCCAACAACATGCTTGCCAAAAATTTAATGGAATAACTGAATAACTACATAGCATGGATAGTGATTTTAAACTATCATTAGGATATAGCTCGCTTTCCATAGCATGTATGTGTTCAACCAGAAAATCATGTTCTCCCTGTAGCCAGTGTCTAATATTGTAAATGTGTATGGATAATGCTGTTTTCCCTAATCTTTTGAATGCATCACGGTTCATGAATATTTTCTGCTTAAAAGAACAGAAAACATAAATAGGAAGGACAAAACAAGAGATATCTAGGAAGTGCCAACCACAACTGTTCCATCTGGATGCAAACTATATGCTGTGGGAGTAAAACTTTGGCAGCTTGCAGGTCTATTTATGTAATTTTATTGCATTCAACTGTTGAGTCCAACCAGTATGCGGCATTATGTGACTATAAACAATGCCTAGCAGCACTTCGCATACCAATGAGTGCCCTCTTTCATAGTGATGAGCTGTAGCAGTTTCAATACCCCAAATAAAGCTAACAGATAGTGGATTGCAGGGAGAAGATGTTATTGCTATCTTGCCCTGGGAGGAATGGTGGGAGTTTGAAGTGACAAAGGATGATTCAAATCCTCAGATTGCACTGCTTCCTTTGCATCCAGATTTGCGTGCAAAATTTAATGAGACCGCCGCTTGGAATTATGCAAAAAGCATGAATGGAAAGCCTTATGGGTATCACAATATGATATTTAGCTGGATCGATACCATCAGTGATAACTATCCACCACCATTGGATGCTCATGTGGTATGATTCTACATGTACCGTTCTGAATACCATATTACTGCCAGACTTAGCAAACAATCAACCTTTCAAATATCAATCTTATTATGTGCATATATGTTATGATAGTAGTTTCTGTTAAAATAGTTTCTGTTAAAATAGTTTCTGTTATGCAATTTTTAAGGATTTATTATCTAGTTTTGTAACGGAAATCTTAATTAACAATCCAGGTTGCTTCTGTTATGACTGTATGGACCAAGCTTCAACCAGAGTATGCTGGTAATATGTGGAAAGAAGCCCTTAACAAGCGCCTTGGAACTAAGGTTTGTTTAGATCTGTTTGCTGGATTTCTGTTATGTTTTTTCCAATACCTGTTATTTATTATTATTGTTCTTTTCTTTTTTCGTACCATCTTTGGATTGATGCACAATTTGATCCCTTGATTCCTGCATGTGGTGACGGCTTATCTACTCCCTACTTCTGTATAGCCGAAGCAAGTTCCTTAACTTTGCTTTCTGATCACTTTAGAGTTTAAGACATAAGATGAGATGGTTAGATAATTCAGGTGACACGGCAACAGATAAACAATCGAGTAGTTTGAGTTGACTTGCACTAAAGACCAGGTCAGACACGTCACATGTGTGCCTCTAGTGCTTCAGTGCAAGCATTGCCTGCACTCCCCTGGCACTCCTCAATTTTTTAGGCTGTGGTAGATGGCACATATGAGGTGTGCTTCTAGTGCTCTAGTGGTGGTATCGCCTATATGACTAGTATCCCAGTGAAACTAGTTTAGCTCTAGCAGTAGATAGCACATGTTGCAGCACAGGTAGCAAAGAACAGAGTAGCCAGTGCCTAAATACCGCAGATGAGTAGCAATAAGGACTAAGGCGAGTTTGATAAGTTATTCAATTAGAACTGAAGTTCCATTCAGTTGTTAATTTGTGCATGCGATGCGACCATGCAGAGATATGTTAGGTTTGGCTAACACAAAGGCCGTGCTGGTAGCTGCAGTTGACTTGCCTGCGTTTTACAATTTTGTGGCAATAACTGGCGATGTAGCGATAAAGGTGTAGCCATAATTGAGATGGGCCATTTTACTAACCATAGATACTGTCAGGTCCTTAGTCTTTTGATCTAATGAGATGGAGAGACAAAATGGACTTAATTGTTTATCTTTACCATCCTGTGAATTGGTCCCTATCCAGAAGACTGGGCTCTAGATAGGTTCTGGGATGACCCTGCTTAAGAGTGGGTGCAGATTTGAGTTACCTGTCCAGTCCATTTCGGAAGCCTTAGTTTGTACCAAAATTGATCTACCTGTTCAAGCATGCACTAGACGCGTTTTTCCATACTTATCAATTTGTATCCGGATTTGTTGTTGCATGTATTACATCTAGGATTAGAACTGCTGATGACTCTATATTCTAATATAACTATTTTTGTTTCACCTTTGCAGTCTGTGGATCCTTTTGTGCAGTGTTTAAAGTAGAGGACCGTTGTACAATTTTATTGCCCTCAAAGTTATTTATTGCTTTTGTTTGGTTTTAAAGTGGCACCGTTTCTTTCAGGATCTGGATCTTCCTGAAATCATCGTGGAATCAGAGAAACGTGGGATAACATTTGACAAGTTACTAACTGTTCCTGAGAAAGATAATTGGGTCTATGAAGATGGTCAGTCAGCATCTTGTGTGGCTTTTGTGCTCATGATGTACAAGGAGGCTGGACTCTTTGACCCAATTACCAATTCTGTTGAAGTTACTGAATTCACAGTAAGTGCTCCTGAATCCTTGTGCTTAAATGTACAGACTTTTTAAATCTATAGAAATTGATGTTAGAACCAAAGGATCTGGTGGATATATATTTTTTTTGGGCAAATGCAGCTATCTCATTATCTTGTGCATGTTTAGCCTATCCTTTTATGGAGAGAAGAGAGGGCATCAGGAAGTCTGGTCTACTTGTAGTCAATATTGTGCATTTGAGTTTCCAACAGTAGAAACTTAATCTATCTGACCCATATTTTACAGATAAAAGATGCTTACACCCTCAACTTTTTTGAGGACAATTCGACCCGGCTTCCCGAGTGGTGCAACAAGGACGACAGTGTTAAGCTCCCCTTTTGCCAAATCAAGGGCAGGTACCGGATGGAGCTGCCTGGTTACAACACCATGAAGCCATACGCCCACATGAACGAAAGGTGTCCATCCCTGCCGCCCGATTATGAAAGGACAAAGGGCTGCTAGTGCTATCTGGATAAGCTGTGTGCTTTTTATTCACGCTGTCTTGTAGCCATAATCTTTAGTTGTACATAATACTGTAGGCATGGAATGCTTTTTCTTGCGATGCATATACTGCAGGCAAGTTATGCCAACTTCCTCAAATACGGAAGACCATGATTGTACAGTAAAGATCAATATCTGATGTCACAATAGTTGCGCAGCTCCCTGAAACATCCTTACTTCATTCAGTTTCTCCCAGAAACTGTATGCATCCTTGTATTCAAAGCTGATTATAAAAGGTTGAACCACTCCTGCTGTTTGATTTGTGGCACCACAATTGTACCTGGCCTGAGGGTTCGTTTTAACACCGTGTTTCATGTTCTCATGAGTGGCATTGTTAACTGGCTCGTTTACTTTTATTGTATAGCGTCACAGGGGGTGATGACTGGACTAATCTATGTGACACAGATTAAATGAAATAAATTTAACATAGTAACAATGGCTGATCACGATCGCTTAAACGATGTAACAACGGCTGATCACGATCGTGACTAATCTGAGTGACAACGGCTGATCACGATCACTTAACGAACAACGCCTGATCTCATAGTCGCTTAAATTAACAGAGCAGAGCACAGATGATCAGTGGCGTACAAATTTGAGGCCCTATCCTTAAAATTTGTAGTACAAATTTGAGGCCCTTTACCACCCCTGGTCACCACGGCACTGCCATCGACGCGAACGAAGCAGAGCACGCGCGGAAGCGGCCATGGGAGCCCGAAGCGATCGCGCCCTGCTCTCCCTCCGCATCCTCCTCTTCTGCGCGCTCGCCGCCGCGGTCACCACCGTGCTCCCTCTCGCCATGAGTCCCTGCGATCATTCCCTGTCAAGGACCATCCTCGCCGTCGCTGGAATCCACCCTACCTAATTTCCTGCGCCCGCGACGCCTTGGCACCCGCCCTGTCCCTAGGCACCGGCGCCGGCAAGAACAAGAAGACCGGCAGCAGCGGACCCATCGTGACCGACCTGCTGTGTCACTGTGTGCGGCAAGCCGGACCTCCCGCCCCACGCGCTCCGCCGTTCCACTGCTGCCCGCCGACGCCGGCCTCCGACCCCGTCAACTTCACGCTCACTGACCCGCGCGAGCCCCTGCGGACGCGGCGGCCCGGAGCACATGGGCCAAGTACGCGCGCGCGGTGGCGCTGATGAAGGCGCTGCAGCGCGACCACCCGCGCAGCTTCTACCAGCCGGCCAACGTCCACTGCGCCTACTGCGCCGGCGCGTACTGGCAGGTGGGGCGGCCGGACGTACCCGTGCAAATCCATTTCTCCTGACTCTTCTTCCCGTTCCACCGCGCCTACCTCTACTTCTTCGAGCGCGCGTCGCGGCGAAGCTCCTCGGCGACCCCGGGTTCGCCGTGTCCTTCTGGAGCTTGGACGTGACCGAGGGGACGCGCATGACCCGGTACGGAACCCGCGGCACGCGACCGGCGGCGGCGGCAGGTGGACTCTACGGACCCCGACTGGCTCGACTCCTCCTCCCTTTTCGCGCCTCGTGCGCGTCACCGTCCGCGACGTGCTCGACATTGGCCGGCTCAGGTACGAGTACGGCGGGGTCGGCCTGCCGTGGCTCAGCGCGCGGCCACCGGCAAACCCCGGCGTGACGGCGGGAGCGGCAGGCTAAAGTCCGTGGGCTTCCCGGTGGCCCTCGACGGCCCGGCGGCGGTGTCCGCGGCGGAAGAAGTAGGAGGTGCAGGTGATCGACGGCGTCGAGACGGACGGCGCGGAGTTCAAGTTCAACGTGTACGTGAACGCCGTGGAGTACGGGAAGGTCGCGCCGGGTGAGTCGGTGAGAGGGAGATGGCCGGCAGCTTCGTGGCGCTGAAGCACCCCGGGAAGGAAGGGCAGGTGGTGCGGACAAAGCATGAGGGTGGCGCTGAACGAGCTCTTGGAAGACCTCGGCGCCGACGGGGACGAGAGCGTCACCGTGACTCTGGTGCCGGCAGTGAGGGTTGAAGGCCAGGATTGGGGCCTCAGGATAGTGTAGGCAGAGTGATTTTAGTTCTACAGCATGAACAAGCTGCGTGTTACGTTGCCAAAGTTTCGGAGAATGGTGGTGTGTATTTCTTGGGTATAGTGACTACTGACTAGTGACACTCGGATACTGAGGCGTCTAAATTCACTCGACAATATGATCCTGGAAAATTTTTTGAACGGACGATCCTGGAAAATTTATATTCGTGTGCGAAATGAGCCGTTAGTATACGAAACTCCTGCTTGCCATTCACCATTCAGAGTACCATTTGACTAACCCCATGAAAACATGTCGCCCACAAAAAAATATGATAGGCGTAGCACTCCTGACTATCATAGTTAGGTCCAAGAAAAGAAAGTCCAAAATCTTATTTGGGCCGTACCTGCAGGCACGCGGCCCATACTACCAGTGCCAGCCCATGCTACTCGTGCCCTACATTTCTCTTCCTGGCATACAGCAAGATTTAACTTGCACAGTACACTGAAGAGTCTAGCATCTACAAAACACCTTGCTAATCTTCCACAATCCTTCAAATGCCTAGGGAAACATTATCACCACAACTGGATTAGCATTTATAAAAATGTATCCAGAACAAAGTCCCATTCGCTCAGAACAATTGATAAGTATGGATCAAGTCGCAGCTCTCTGCCAACAACAATGTCTCCAACGCTAGCAAATGACCTGAAAAAGAAATGTTGAACGCCTAAATTGAATTAAAGACAGCATTGGTTAATTTTGAGAGAAATGAGACGAGGGAAACGAAGCATGTTTCAGAAATATTGGGTAGAAGATCCAAGCATCAGGCAAACAACCAAGTATATAATATTAACTTTCCGGGAAAAAAAAAACAAGTTGGTGTCACAAAAGTTCAAGTTGGCAGAACCAATATAGCCTGACCAGCAAACAATGCACATAATCTAACAAGCATAAACAATTATTCACATATTTGAACCTGGAAAAGCCAACCAAGTGTTTGTCACTGAGATTTCAAACCAAGAAATCCTGTAAAATACCTAAACCATTTTATGAGCTCATCTGCTGCTTGATGAAACAGTAGTTTAAGGAACCCTGTCATTTGCTACAATCAAAAGTAGATGCACGTATCTGCTTGATTGAGAAAAATCAGAGTAGATTTGTCTCGAAATGTAGTTCCATAAAGCATGTTTTAGCTATGCTTTATAAATATTTCTTGCAACAAGAAAAAACTAATCAATTTTGTGGATACTACGTCTATGTCCAAAACATCACTTAATCTGACTAGAGGGAGTAAACTAAATGCTGGAAAACTCAAATCATACCAAGATTTCACTTTACAATACAATGGTTTTGGTGGAAACCATATTCATAAAAGAAAAGGACCAACTATCTATTGATCCTATCTCCCCTGGTGAAAAGCATATGTACTAGAAGTAGCAACTCCAATAATAGCTCAAGACAGTTATGCCACCAAAAATTTAAACTCAAGATGAAAGTTGTCATACAAAACATGAACAATTATCTCAGCAGTTTGCAAGGCTAACAGTAGGAAGGAAATTCTAGCAGAATGGCACACCAAAACTTAATTGCCTGTTTTCTATTCAAAATTTGACGCCTTCGAGAACAATAAATTTACCTCATAAAACACACTATATACTATCTTTTATAATAAATTCTTTAAAGTTAATTAATATAATTCCGCTTAAACAATACCAATTTCTCATTATAACCAACTCTGATAGTCTACAGGAGGCATGATAGTATATGACCATAAATTTTCAGATTAATGTTCCACTTTCAACACAAATGAAGTCCTCCAATTGCCTTCAATCACACACTCTGAATGATACAAGGTTCTTCCTAAAACACACGATTATTAACTAAAATGCATATGTATTATGACTTGTGGCCATGTAACACTATAACAGTTGCATCGCAGAAGCAATCAACATATGAGTACAGTATCTAGCTATCTTTTCAGCATTAAAAGTTTGAGGCACCAAAAGGAATGGACAAATAGAGATCTCTCCATTTCTTGCAGGCTCAGACCAAGAGATAGTCACAGTGTAGTTCACATACTATTTTTACTACATTCATGAAAGGAAAAAAATCCACCTTGCATAACTCATGATAGACAAGAGACCTACAAAAAGATATGCCTTTGGCATCACTTGAACTCGAATATGCATTGCAAATTCCCAGAAATAAGAGAGCATGTAATGATTCATTGTCAATGTTTCATATAAACAGATCAGTGGAATTATGTCCATGTGGACCAGTAGTAGATTAAAAAGGCAATCAGGAATCCAGGATATCCATCCCATCAGAATTATTCA
>OAMR01000299.1:1516508-1560809 GCA_900205405.1 Echinochloa crus-galli
CCCGGCTCCATGGCCCTCTGTTGCTCACTGACCCTATTACCAATTCTGTTGAAGTTACTGAATTCACAGTAAGTGCTCCTGAATCCTTGTGCTTAAATGTACAGACTTTTTAAATCTATAGAAATTGATGTTAGAACCAAAGGATCTGGTGGATATATATTTTTTTTGGGCAAATGCAGCTATCTCATTATCTTGTGCATGTTTAGCCTATCCTTTTATGGAGAGAAGAGAGGGCATCAGGAAGTCTGGTCTACTTGTAGTCAATATTGTGCATTTGAGTTTCCAACAGTAGAAACTTAATCTATCTGACCCATATTTTACAGATAAAAGATGCTTACACCCTCAACTTTTTTGAGGACAATTCGACCCGGCTTCCCGAGTGGTGCAACAAGGACGACAGTGTTAAGCTCCCCTTTTGCCAAATCAAGGGCAGGTACCGGATGGAGCTGCCTGGATACAACACCATGAAGCCATACGCCCACATGAACGAAAGGTGTCCATCCCTGCCGCCCGATTATGAAAGGACAAAGGGCTGCTAGTGCTATCTGGATAAGCTGTGTGCTTTTTATTCACGCTGTCTTGTAGCCATAATCTTTAGTTGTACATAATACTGTAGGCATGGAATGCTTTTTCTTGCGATGCATATACTGCAGGCAAGTTATGCCAACTTCCTCAAATACGGAAGACCATGATTGTACAGTAAAGATCAATATCTGATGTCACAATAGTTGCGCAGCTCCCTGAAACATCCTTACTTCATTCAGTTTCTCCCAGAAACTGTATGCATCCTTGTATTCAAAGCTGATTATAAAAGGTTGAACCACTCCTGCTGTTTGATTTGTGGCACCACAATTGTACCTGGCCTGAGGGTTCGTTTTAACACCGTGTTTCATGTTCTCATGAGTGGCATTGTTAACTGGCTCGTTTACTTTTATTGTATAGCGTCACAGGGGGTGATGACTGGACTAATCTATGTGACACAGATTAAATGAAATAAATTTAACATAGTAACAATGGCTGATCACGATCGCTTAAACGATGTAACAACGGCTGATCACGATCGTGACTAATCTGAGTGACAACGGCTGATCACGATCACTTAACGAACAACGCCTGATCTCATAGTCGCTTAAATTAACAGAGCAGAGCACAGATGATCAGTGGCGTACAAATTTGAGGCCCTATCCTTAAAATTTGTAGTACAAATTTGAGGCCCTTTACCACCCCTGGTCACCACGGCACTGCCATCGACGCGAACGAAGCAGAGCACGCGCGGAAGCGGCCATGGGAGCCCGAAGCGATCGCGCCCTGCTCTCCCTCCGCATCCTCCTCTTCTGCGCGCTCGCCGCCGCGGTCACCACCGTGCTCCCTCTCGCCATGAGTCCCTGCGATCATTCCCTGTCAAGGACCATCCTCGCCGTCGCTGGAATCCACCCTACCTAATTTCCTGCGCCCGCGACGCCTTGGCACCCGCCCTGTCCCTAGGCACCGGCGCCGGCAAGAACAAGAAGACCGGCAGCAGCGGACCCATCGTGACCGACCTGCTGTGTCACTGTGTGCGGCAAGCCGGACCTCCCGCCCCACGCGCTCCGCCGTTCCACTGCTGCCCGCCGACGCCGGCCTCCGACCCCGTCAACTTCACGCTCACTGACCCGCGCGAGCCCCTGCGGACGCGGCGGCCCGGAGCACATGGGCCAAGTACGCGCGCGCGGTGGCGCTGATGAAGGCGCTGCAGCGCGACCACCCGCGCAGCTTCTACCAGCCGGCCAACGTCCACTGCGCCTACTGCGCCGGCGCGTACTGGCAGGTGGGGCGGCCGGACGTACCCGTGCAAATCCATTTCTCCTGACTCTTCTTCCCGTTCCACCGCGCCTACCTCTACTTCTTCGAGCGCGCGTCGCGGCGAAGCTCCTCGGCGACCCCGGGTTCGCCGTGTCCTTCTGGAGCTTGGACGTGACCGAGGGGACGCGCATGACCCGGTACGGAACCCGCGGCACGCGACCGGCGGCGGCGGCAGGTGGACTCTACGGACCCCGACTGGCTCGACTCCTCCTCCCTTTTCGCGCCTCGTGCGCGTCACCGTCCGCGACGTGCTCGACATTGGCCGGCTCAGGTACGAGTACGGCGGGGTCGGCCTGCCGTGGCTCAGCGCGCGGCCACCGGCAAACCCCGGCGTGACGGCGGGAGCGGCAGGCTAAAGTCCGTGGGCTTCCCGGTGGCCCTCGACGGCCCGGCGGCGGTGTCCGCGGCGGAAGAAGTAGGAGGTGCAGGTGATCGACGGCGTCGAGACGGACGGCGCGGAGTTCAAGTTCAACGTGTACGTGAACGCCGTGGAGTACGGGAAGGTCGCGCCGGGTGAGTCGGTGAGAGGGAGATGGCCGGCAGCTTCGTGGCGCTGAAGCACCCCGGGAAGGAAGGGCAGGTGGTGCGGACAAAGCATGAGGGTGGCGCTGAACGAGCTCTTGGAAGACCTCGGCGCCGACGGGGACGAGAGCGTCACCGTGACTCTGGTGCCGGCAGTGAGGGTTGAAGGCCAGGATTGGGGCCTCAGGATAGTGTAGGCAGAGTGATTTTAGTTCTACAGCATGAACAAGCTGCGTGTTACGTTGCCAAAGTTTCGGAGAATGGTGGTGTGTATTTCTTGGGTATAGTGACTACTGACTAGTGACACTCGGATACTGAGGCGTCTAAATTCACTCGACAATATGATCCTGGAAAATTTTTTGAACGGACGATCCTGGAAAATTTATATTCGTGTGCGAAATGAGCCGTTAGTATACGAAACTCCTGCTTGCCATTCACCATTCAGAGTACCATTTGACTAACCCCATGAAAACATGTCGCCCACAAAAAAATATGATAGGCGTAGCACTCCTGACTATCATAGTTAGGTCCAAGAAAAGAAAGTCCAAAATCTTATTTGGGCCGTACCTGCAGGCACGCGGCCCATACTACCAGTGCCAGCCCATGCTACTCGTGCCCTACATTTCTCTTCCTGGCATACAGCAAGATTTAACTTGCACAGTACACTGAAGAGTCTAGCATCTACAAAACACCTTGCTAATCTTCCACAATCCTTCAAATGCCTAGGGAAACATTATCACCACAACTGGATTAGCATTTATAAAAATGTATCCAGAACAAAGTCCCATTCGCTCAGAACAATTGATAAGTATGGATCAAGTCGCAGCTCTCTGCCAACAACAATGTCTCCAACGCTAGCAAATGACCTGAAAAAGAAATGTTGAACGCCTAAATTGAATTAAAGACAGCATTGGTTAATTTTGAGAGAAATGAGACGAGGGAAACGAAGCATGTTTCAGAAATATTGGGTAGAAGATCCAAGCATCAGGCAAACAACCAAGTATATAATATTAACTTTCCGGGAAAAAAAAAACAAGTTGGTGTCACAAAAGTTCAAGTTGGCAGAACCAATATAGCCTGACCAGCAAACAATGCACATAATCTAACAAGCATAAACAATTATTCACATATTTGAACCTGGAAAAGCCAACCAAGTGTTTGTCACTGAGATTTCAAACCAAGAAATCCTGTAAAATACCTAAACCATTTTATGAGCTCATCTGCTGCTTGATGAAACAGTAGTTTAAGGAACCCTGTCATTTGCTACAATCAAAAGTAGATGCACGTATCTGCTTGATTGAGAAAAATCAGAGTAGATTTGTCTCGAAATGTAGTTCCATAAAGCATGTTTTAGCTATGCTTTATAAATATTTCTTGCAACAAGAAAAAACTAATCAATTTTGTGGATACTACGTCTATGTCCAAAACATCACTTAATCTGACTAGAGGGAGTAAACTAAATGCTGGAAGACTCAAATCATACCAAGATTTCACTTTACAATACAATGGTTTTGGTGGAAACCATATTCATAAAAGAAAAGGACCAACTATCTATTGATCCTATCTCCCCTGGTGAAAAGCATATGTACTAGAAGTAGCAACTCCAATAATAGCTCAAGACAGTTATGCCACCAAAAATTTAAACTCAAGATGAAAGTTGTCATACAAAACGTGAACAATTATCTCAGCAGTTTGCAAGGCTAACAGTAGGAAAGAAATTCTAGCAGAATGGCACACCAAAACTTAATTGCCTGTTTTCTATTCAAAATTTGACGCCTTCGAGAACAATAAATTTACCTCATAAAACACACTATATACTATCTTTTATAATTAATTATTTAAAGTTAATTAATATAATTCCACTTGAACAATACCAATTTCTCATTATAACCAACTCTGATAGTCTACAGGAGGCATGATAGTATATGACCATAAATTTTCAGATTAATGTTCCACTTTCAACACAAATGAAGTCCTCCAATTGCCTTCAATCACACACTCTGAATGATACAAGGTTCTTCCTAAAACACACGATTATTAACTAAAATGCATATGTATTACGAATTGTGGCCATGTAACACTATAACAGTGGCATCACAGAAGCAATCAACATATGAGTACAGTATCTAGCTATCTTTTCAGCATTAAAAGTTTGAGGCACCAAAAGGAATGGACAAATAGAGATCTCTCCATTTCTTGCAGGCTCAGACCAAGAGATAGTCACAGTGTAGTTCACATACTATTTTTACTATTACTACATTCATAAAAGGAAAAAAAAAATCCACCTTGCATAACTCATGATACACAAGAGACCTACAAAAAGATATGCCTTTGGCATCACTTGAACTCGAATATGCATTGCAAATTCCCAGAAATAAGAGAGCATGTAATGATTCATTGTCAATGTTTCATACAAATAGGTCAGTGGAATTACGTCCATGTGGACCAGTAGAATTAAAAGGCTATCACGAATTGAGGATATCCATCCCATCAGCATTATTCATTTTAAGTACCAAAATACAAGAAAAAGTAAACTCATTCCCAGAAATAAGAGAGCATGTAATGATTCATTGTCAATGTTTCATATAAACAGATCAGTGGAATTATGTCCATGTGGACCAGTAGTAGATTAAAAAGGCAATCAGGAATCCAGGATATCCATCCCATCAGAATTATTCAATTTAAGTACCAAAATGCAAGAAAAAGTAAACTCTCCACCTAACTTCATTTTGTCATGTATCCCAGCAGAACAAAATAATACCTGCAAGACCATGGATCTCTTACTCTATTGAGGCAATGCCTCCTCCACCTCCTTCCACCCCTCCGAGACCATGGATATCTTACTCTATTGAGGCAATGCCTCCTCCACCTCCTTCCACCCCTCAGTTTTATCTGGGAACTTCTCCTTCATCTTCTCAATAATCCCCTTTGCCTCATCAATCTTTGAGCTCCCAGCAAGCCCATTCACAAGCATCTTCATGGTTGCGAAGCATGGAATCCAATTCTTAGGTGCTATCTCATTGTATACCCCAAGCGCAGAATCAAAATCCTCACCCCGACAAAGGTAATGAATGAATATATAGTATAAGCTGCAATCCCCAACCAACCCCTTCACCCCCATCTCCTTGTACAGCTGCTTGGCTTCCTCCAACTTTCCTTCCTTGCAGAATCCGTAAATCAGATGGCTGTAGGTCACCCAGCTTGGCTTCGTGCCCTTCTTCACCATCTCGTCCATTAATGCCCTTGCCTCAGCACTCCGACCGAGTTTGCACAAACTATGCACCCTGACATTGTACACCGGCAGAGACTCACCACATCGATGCTTCTTCATGAGCTCTATCACTTTACCCACGTCATCAAACCGCTCCTCCTTGTAGAAACCAGTGAGCGCATTGGTAAACGTTGTGGCATTAGGCTCCACGCCCTTCTTGTACATTTCTTCAAACACTGAATAGAAGGACCTTATGGTGCCGGACTCGGCGAAGGATTTGATAATGGTGTTGAAGGTCTCAGTATTGGGCTTAACGCCATGGGTGTCCGGAAATGTCTGGAAGATGCGGGCTGCCTCCGTGTGGTTACCGGCGAGGATGCACGCGAAGATGAGTGCGTTGAGGGAGCGAGTGGAGGGGGAGGACTGGAAAGTGGAGATGGCATCGGGGAGGAGGCCGGCCTGGCCGAAGAGCACGATGGCGTGGTCCGCGTGGCGCGGGGTGAGGACGGTGGAGGCAAGGTCGCGGAGGGAGTCCGGGGCGGAGGAGAGCTTCGATGCGGCGAGCGACAGCGCGACGCGGTCGATGTGTGTCTTCGGGGAGAGCGCGGCGGCGCGGCAGATGGAGAGGATCTGATCGGGGGGCGGCGGCGGGGAGGACTTGAGGAGGGAGATGGCGAGGCGGGTCTTCTGCTGCGAGGTGAGGGGTGTATTGGGGGAGGACGGGTTGAGGATGGAGCCCGGGGTGGGGGCCGGAGCGGTGGCGGTGGCCGTGGAGAGGCGGCGGCGCAGCAGGTGGCGAACGGCGGCGGCCATGGCGGCGTCGGGTTTAGGGTTTAGAATTGGGTACAGTGATGACGAGTGAAATCTCTTTTTTAGTTTCTCGTCTGTCCTTTCTTTCCCACCCTCTTGATCGAATTTTTTTCAAAAGAACCAAATTAATTCTCCCTGATAATTTGTCTATCTATATGTCTATACTATAAGATTTTGTTCTTTTAAAAATATTTTTTATTAAAAATACACCCACCCCTCACAGAGAACCCATCTGTCAGGTTTTTAAGAGGAAGAGAAGACCAAAGTTTCGCGAACCAAGAAAAAAATTAAAAGTTCGAGATAGTTTCTGTCATTGTACCGCTATACTTTTTTCACCAGCAAAAGTTTTTACTTATCTTGTACCCACGCCTAATCTGCCCGCGTATCGAGCCATATCCTGCATAATGTCATGAATCAGTCTTCAAGAGACAACTCCCAAGATGGAAACTAAAAAGTAAAAGAAATGGAGTGTTATTATTGCAGTCAAAAGATGAGTGTGTCTCTCGAGGGTGCCAGGTAACGCTATGCTTCAAGAATTTCTGCTATGTAAGACTAATTTTGATTTTCAAATTATAGAGTAATTCTTTGTGGTTGATATGTCTGAATTAGTTTGGATTTCTGTTTTGTGGATGTGCACTGCCATCCTGAGGATGTTGCACAAGATAGGTAAAGAAAACACCTCTTGTTGTCACTTACAGGCTTTATTGTACTTCGGTCCATGTATATATGGGGGGTGTTTAGTTCCTGAGAAAAGGTGAAAAGTGAAGTGAAAAAGTCACATCGGACACTGTAGCACTTTTTGTTTGTTTGTGGTAAATATTGTCCTACCATGACCTAACTAGGCTCAAAAGATTCGTCTCGTCGTGTACATCAAAACCATGCAACTAGTTTTTTTATTTATCCACATTTAGTACTCCATGCATGAGGAGAGAGATGTGATAGGTGAATAGTGAAGTTTGGATTGAGAATTTTTGAAAGTTTGAAACAGGGCCATGATGGAAGCGTTAAACTAGCTGCCAATTCCAATAAATATGCCTTGTCAAATGTGTTAGGCCATGTTTCTTTGGGATGGAAAAATTTTCCACTCTATTTGACTAATAATTAAGAGTATATTAAATAAAGTCAGTCTACAAAACTACGTTCACAATATTGGACTATTTCGCGAGACCTATCTAATAAGGCCTTTGACCGCACGATTAGAGGATGGTTACTATAGCATTGTTGTATCAAACATGGACTAATTAGACTCATTAGATTCGTCGTGCAAACTTATACACGTTTCTAAAAAGATTTACAAATAGACTTAATTTAGTACTTCATGCATGTAAAATTCCTTTTGGAAAAAAAATCGAGGGGTAAAAAGAAACATGGCCCGATAACATGCCTTTAGCTTTTTTATATAGCTAAGCATCTCCGAGAGACTCAAAACTATGTTAGCTAAATATGGAGATTATAACCCTTTTGTAAAAATAGAAAGTCATCTAATTTAATGGGGTAATCCAACAGATTCTGTAAAGATGGCTAGTGAGGTAGGCTAGCTAAAAATAGCTAGCGAATGAGGAGGGATAGAGAGCCACTAAATTTGGAGAGTCATTTACAGAGTCTGTTGGAAACGTTTTTTTCTCTAACAATAGCTAAATTTAACTTAAGAAAATGATTTAGCTAGTCTCTTGTAGATGCTCTAATATGCTATCACTGCAGGAACAACTGTGGTAGTAGTTGGAAAAGTATGGAACATCACAGGTGACTCTTTGATTTCTAAGGAATCAAAATTTATGCATACTTTTTTGATGCAGTGTCATGTTTAATAGAATGTGCATTCATTTCTTTTCTTGTCAGCTACGGAATCACTGTATAATGTTGTTATTTCTTTCGGCACCAACCGCCCGAAGCAGCAACCATTGTTAAATATGTCAATTGCGAAGTATCTTTTCTTAATTGTGAAGTATATCAACTGCCGTTGGAAACTCAAATGGGCTTTCATTGTTAACGCTAAATCTATCGCGCTACCGATCGCGCTCCGCGCGGAGCGCGCGACCTACGCGCGAGTCGTCCGGCCCATCTAATCAATTTGGTTTTCTACGACGTATTAAAGCAGTCTGGCCGACCTGAGCTATTTTAATATTCTTTTCTAGCCTGTTTATAACATGCGCTACAGCTCATATGGCAAGCTAAGTTTTCTAAAGGAGAACAGATAATGTTAGGAGATTTTTCATTGCGATAGCATGTGAGGATTTTTTTTATTAAGCTAAGTTTGGATAGTATACTGAATGTAGGAGTTGACTTATATAATCTATCTATTTTTCATTCTATTGTATATCTTAAACTTTTAGCAACAAATAATATAAAATCCATACCATACTATTTCAAATTACTTTCCATACAACATAAGTTGATAGAAACTCTTTATATTAGTATGATCAGGCATAAAATAAAAATAGACACATTGTCTCAATATAGAATTCAACACATAATCTCTATACAAATCGTCACTTAACATACACATAAGTTAATAGACAATATATACATAGGTTGACAATACTATTGCATAAAAGTTAACACAACTACTATGTGTTAGTTGACTTTCTTTGAGCACCTACATAGAATCTAGGTAAGTTGATATGGTATCAAACACACATATGTTGATATAGTATCTCTAATTAAGTTGATAAATATAGATTGACATCTAACATATATATAAATTGATACATGATATAATATAGATTGTTAGAACAGTACACATAAGTTGATAGACAAATAAAAATAATCTTAAAATATATCTAAAGTGGGTCTTGTTTTCTAGATCTCGTCATAACCAACACAAAACCACAAACGGAATAAAAATCAGACTTCGTAGGTGAGAGATATTGTCATTTGAAAGTGGTAGGTAAGTAAGTAAAATGAACACGGGTGTTTACGTGAACTCCGCTTTCCACTTTTTATCATCCGCTTCTTACCTAATGATTGCTGATAGGGTCGCGCATTCAGTTTACCACGCGACGAGTCGCGCTTTAGCGCAGTCCCATTGTTAAATGCTATTTTTTTTCTTGAAACCTAAACATGCTTCTTTTATAGTTATTAATGTCGGACCTTAGGACCGGCAATCCACCTGGGGTACCCGAGTGGTTGATTTGTAGGCGAACGGTCGTCGAGCGAGTAGCTTGATGGTACACAGGAGGCTCTTATTTAGACAGGTTCGGGTTACCCGGAGGTATAACACCCAACGTCTTGTGTTGATGGTGGTGCTTGTATTGCTGATACTCGGTCGTGCTTCAAGAAGCAAGGACGAGCGTATGGGTTACAAGAAGGAAAGTTGTTTCAGGTGTCGCGTGCGATGCCCCCCGTGGGGTTGCCCTAGGCCGTCTTATATAGGGTGGCGGGTTAGGGTTTATAAGTCGGTTTGTCTCTCAACCTACTGGATTACGACAGGGATCCTTATCCTTGTTGGTTACAACAACATCTCCGAGATATCCGGCCGAGTCTTTATCAAGCTTGTCCGTCTAGTGGGGGACTCCTTGTGGGCCGCCTAGGGGTCGCCCCACATCCTTGTCAAGCGTGGGCCCTGGTCGGCGCAGTCTCCACTGACAGTGGGCACAGGGATACCTATATCCCACAACTAAGAGGCTGCTTCATGTAACGAGTGGTGAATCTCAAGCTTAGATGACATTGGTATGCTAGAGCATACTGAGAAGATGTGGCACATTACCTGATTGAAGCTATTTTTTCCGAACAATGCAGATCATTGTATGTTTTAGTGGATATTAGTTTTGTGAATTAGAAATATTAAAGATGGATTGAAAGTTATCTTAAGTTGGCTTCTTGTTTGCTGACAAATTGTATAGTTTCAGTTCCTATGTTGTTTTCACCAGCAAAATATTTATTCATTCAAATTATGATACTACATGAGTTGTAGCGGAGTGATATCTTTTCATAAAGTTCTGGATGATACTTTTTGGTTCAGTAAATAAGGAGATGACGATGGGAACCCGCTGAGGTTTGTGTCTGATCTTTCGATAAGAGGCGTGGGGGATAACTCGATTGAAGGAGACAACGTTCACAGCTCGACTACAACCTTCCAATGGACGCTGTGTCTTATCTACCGATACACCACCTCCTATGGATGCCGCGATCTTGTAGGAGCGCGTCACCCGGCCACTAGGGCACCTGTCCTGTAAGCAATCGAAGAACTAGCAAGAACAAGTATGATACAAGTACTGAATTTACTAGATGGGAATAAAGTGTCTAAATCTCAAACTCAATCACCAATGAAGTGGGGTTCCGAAGACTCGAAGACGGGCGGCTGGACCAGCACGCGCGCTTACAAGCAAATAGCAATGGCTAAACTTGATCTAAACAAAACCCAAGTGTTCTTGGCGGCGGCTAAGGGATAAAACAAGGGAGGACAACCACAGGGGTGCTGGGGTCGCCTTAGCGACCAATACACCACCTCCTATGGATGTCGCGATCTTGTGGGAGCGCGTCACCCGACTTGTCCTGCAAGCAATCGAAGAACTAGCAAGAACAAGTATGATACAAGTACTGAATTTACTAGATGGGAATTGAAGTGTCTCAATCTCAAACTCAATCACCAACGAAGTGGGGTTCCGTAGACTCGAAGACGGGCGGCTGGACCAGCATGCGCGCTTACAAGCAAGTAGCAATGGCTAAACTTAATCTAAACAAAACCCAATCTATTCATGACGGCTATGGGGTATATGAGAGGGGAGGGGCACGATCAGGACCTGGTGGGGGCCGTGCTCCAACCCTAGGACGCATCCCTAATGGACCCAACTTGATACACGGTCCATTGGCACAAAATAAGGTGAGACAACACCGTGGGCAGAAAAGGTCTCTATAGAAAATCGATAATTGCGGTTGCATATGAACAGATATGAAGGTGATTCCAGATCTATCTGAAAGTATACTTGATAAGCTTTCCATCAAGTACTGAAACGCCCAAAACGGAGTCCGGATGAAATCGTGGCGGTCGTCGCAATTCAAAACTTTTCTGCAGTCCGAATCTAGATTTTCAAAACGTGTTGGATTTGGTCTCTTTCCTTCCTTGGGCCAATGTGACGTGGTAGCCTGATGGGAACATGGGAATACTTATAATTGGTCCCCAATCAACTTCTTTGGTCCTCCATGCCTTCCATGTATGTTTAACACTTCTTTTGATCCAGCTATATATTTCTGAAAATGTCATTGAACACACATCATGGCGTATGGTCGTATCCGAGCATGTGATGTCCTCATCAGATGATGTTCGTTAGCGTCAGTTATTCATGCCTCATAGGTCGGTGTCAGCACCAAGGAAACCACGGGGCCCTTTGGGCTAGACAAAGAGCAATGAAACAAAGCCCATCACAGTTTTTGGGCCCAAGGACGGAGCGGCTGCGCAGGCCTGGAGTCGCGCCGACCCAGACGACTATCAAGCAGTTAAGCTTCCTTCCGGAGAAGGAAGCCGCCCCCGATAGCACGATCGATGCGCCTGCAGCACTGCGTCCTGACGCGGTGTAGCGATGACGCGCCTTCCCCATAAGGCAATATGATTACAAAGATGCATGTGCTTAGGCGGCTCTGACAACGTCAATGTGCGAGCCCCTCACCCATGACCCATCACGCCGGGCAGCCCAACGAGCGGCTGGAGGGATCCATCCTCATGAATTGCCTGCCATGGTGACGGGCGTGGACAGAAGCGCCCACACAACCTGGGCTCAGTGGCAACCCCCGAGACACCCAAGAGTCTCAAGACCACCCCGGGGTCGGGGTGGTAGGAGGCGCGTTCCAAAGCACAGCGACATCTGACGCAAGGATGTCCCCACTGGTAGGATGACACCACTCTAGGGGCATCACTTTCACATTAAAGGCGGTAAATCCTTTCCCACTACCGGGGCAACGTATCCTATGCAAACCAGCTTCATGTGCAAACTATACAAACTTCCATCACCGCCGTTGGATCCCCATCTGATGGTCATATAGGGAGGTGAGAGATTTTAGCACTTAAATCCTCCCACCATTAATTTTTCTAATCATAATTTGTCTAAAACCCCCTCCTAACCCCGCTACCCCGCCATCAGCTCCTTCGCTGCCATCAGGTTACCGATGCCCATCAGGCCGCCGCCGCCACCGTAGACCAGGGCGATCTGCCTTTCGACCTGCAGAACTAGCAGTAATCAGGCATCGACATGCATGAGCAAGACCCACGTACCGTTCCTAGAATGCTTGACGTAGCAGCAGCATGACATGGCTAGCACTACTGGTCTCACCGTACGAGTTGCTTTCCAAGGTCGAGCGCAGCAGCGATGAAGGACGGCCGGTTTCCCGGCCTGCTGCCGCAGAAGACGCAGATAGTTCGCACAGGGTCACGTCCGCCGCCGCCGCCTCCGCTCACCTCGGCAACCAGATGGCAGGGCAGCGGCGTCGTCCGAACTCAGTTCGCATCGAATCCCAGGGCGGCGGGGACTCACGAGTCCGAAGTTTTCCTCCGTTCCTGACGTTCCTGACCTATTAGAGGGGATTTTAGACAAACAGTGGTTAGGAAAATTAATGGTGGGAGGATTTATGTGCTAAAATCTTTCACCTTTCTACGTGACCATCGGATGGAGATCCAGCGACTGTGGTGGGAGTTTGCATAGTTTGCACACGAAGCTGGTTTGCTAGGATACGTTGCCCACTACCGGTGGGAGGCTATAAATAGAATAGGGAAACAACATGTAAGGGGATCAGATTCTAAAGATCCAAAACAATATACACAGAACCGTCACTCAGGACGTAGGGTATTACGTTTCGCAGCAGCTCAAACCTGTATAACCCCTTTGCCTTTTTTCCATTACACCGATATGAGCTCTTTGTGTGTTACACCCCTGACCGAATCTCTAAACGGGGTTCCTCAGAATCCCTCTCACGATACTCACCCAAAGTCAGCTGGTTTTATTATCTCCAAATCACAAAGGATCAAGGAGGATCTCTAAATGTCTTTGAGGCATGTTAATGTCTTAGAGATGATATCTTATTTAATATTGTCTCAATAAATAATACAAATTCGTTTAAACGTATAATATGAATGTTAATGTCATGTCCTATTTCTTTACCTGGAACATTTGGTGGTCAACTTGAGAAAAACAATCATATAATTTTAAAAAGTTGATCATAAACATTAGAATATCTCTAAAAAACTCTTTATGTCTTTTTAAACTTACAAAAATAAAATTTTGGATGAAAAAACGCCGTATAGCAACCTCTTCAATTGGATATCCAAATATGGATATCCTCTGTTCTGGATTTCTCGCGAGCCAAGAGATGACTCTCTAGACTGCGTACAAGATATAAAAAAGCTGTTGGAAAGTATAAAGATATAGAATTTTTTTTACTCAAATGACTCTCCAAATAATGATTTAGAGAGTATATTTTAGATAGGCTCCTGGAGATGCTCTTACGTTGTCATATGGTAATTATTTTCCAGCTACGAAGCACTTTTATAAATACTTTATATTCGCTCTCTCATGTATAGAGAGCTTTATGTATTTTCAAAACTCAATAGTTGGTATTTATTTATATGGATAAAAACTCTCTAATTTATTGTCTATTAGCAATACGGGATAATTGTGTATAGACTGTCGGCCCTTAGGACCGGCAGAGCACAAGGGGCTACCCAAGTGGTTGATTTGCAGGAAGAGATGATCGTAAATCCAAGAACTCGAAGGTAATCACAAGAACACGAAGGACACAAGGCGATTTAGACAGGTTCGGGCCGCTAGTGTAGCGTAATACCCTACGTCCTGTATGGGAGAATTGTATTTTGTATTGTCTGTTGTCTGGTGTGATCTGATGCCCCTATCCAGGGACCCCTGCCCTCCTTTATATATCCAGAAAGTAAGGTTACAATCTGAGTATTTTTCATATGGGACTATATACAATAGGGGGGAGGGGTCCTAGTAGGAGTCTACTAGGACTCGGTCTTCTTTGGGCCCTTTTTTGGGTGAAAAAAGTTTGGGGTATCGAGGGAGAAATCACCTTACAACGTCGATAAAATGGGTTTCTAAAGGCTCTACAAGGATTTTTTCGCCAACAAAAAAACTTACCCACTTTGCGTACTTATCCCCTAGTGGCCATGCTTTGACCTTTTAATCTGATTTGATCTTGACCTTTCTAATTATTTTTATTATTTAGTATGCAGTCTTATTTTTGTTGTGCGTTCTTCAAATTACACACGTGAGTGGCGCCCAAGTCTGAAGAAACAAGGCACATAGTCTGCACTTGTTGGGAAGGAAAAAAAAAGATTACACAGATTACTCGCAGATTGGTTGATCAACTAAGCTAGCCAGGTGTTTGGCACCTGCGGAAATCTCTCTCTTGCTCCATCAACTTGACACCAAATGTATCATGGCTGCTGTGCTCAGATCACGCAACTGAACTTAACTTCCAAGACACGTTGAGTCGCTAGGAGGGATGATCGTGAATCTGTCAACGGCAATCAACAACTGAAATCGCTAGTCGCTACCATGCATTGTATTAATGAGGAATGAACAAGTAGAAAAGACGGAAAAATTGAAAACAAACAATGAGGCCTTGTTTAGATCCAAAAAGTTACTCTCAAATTCACTATGTAAAAAAAAGATTCCCCATCATATCAAAATGTCATAATATGTATGGAGTACTAAATGTAGATAAAATCAAAAACTAATTGTACGGTTTTGTTGTACTCTGCGAGACGAACATTTTGAGCCTAATTAATTAATTTTTGGACAATTTTTCGTACATACAAACGAAATGCTACAGTGGCACAATGATTACGAAGAGACATCAAAGTCCCAAATTTGCACTCCCAAATTTCGGAACTAAACAAGGCCTGAGTGCACAAACATGATGAACTTGATCTTTCGGTGTACAGCTAGATTCTGCTAAACCAATAACGACTGATTCATATGCATATGTAAGCAGATCTTGGAGAGGACGGATTTAAAAACTGCAATCTAAGGCCTTGTTTAGTTCCCAAATTGGCACCCCCAAATTTACTATGAAAAAGAAGATTCCCATCACATCAAAATGTCATAGCATGCATCGAGTACTAAATGTTGATGAAATCAAAAACTAAGTACACAGTTTTGTTGTACTCTGTGAGACGAACGTTTTGAGCCTAATTAATTAGTTTTTGAACAATTTTTCACACAAACAAACGAAATGCTACAATGGCGCAATGATTACGACGTGACTCCATACTCCCAAATTTGCTAAACAAGGGCCTTGTTTAGATCCCAAATTCCACTACCAAATTTACTATGCAAAAAGAAGATTCCCCGTCACATCAAAATGTCATAACATGCATGGAGTACTAAATATAGATGAAATTAAAAAGTAATTACACAGTTTTGTTGTACGAACATTTTGAGCCTAATTAATCAATTTTTGAACAATTTTTCACAAATACAAACAAAATGCTACAGTGGCGCAATGATTACGAAGTGACATCATACTCCCAAATTCACCCTCCCAATTCTAACATCTAAACAAGGCTCTAGCCTAAGGCCTTGTTTAGATGCCAAATTTCACTCCCAAATTTACTATACAAAAAGAAGATTCCCCATCACATCAAAATATCATAACATGCATGGAGTACTAAATGTAGATGAAATCAAAAACTAATTACACAGTTTTGTTGTGATCTGCGAGACGAACATTTTGAGCCCAATTAATCAATTTTTGGACAATTTTTCACAAATACAAACGAAATGCTACAGTGACGCAATGATTACGAAGTGACATCATACTCTCAAATTCACCCTCCCAATTCTAACTTCTAACAAACAAGGCCTAAATGACGCCCGTCAGTCATATTGGTACGGTTTCCAACCTCAGACACCGCAGTACTATTTGCAGGCAACTCTCAGAACAGCTGACGAGTGTCGCTGCTGTAACATGCTAGTACAACTTTCAACAGAATCCATCTGCTGTCAATCTTTATTGTACCAGTAAAAGATAAGTGCGGCATTAAATTGGAGACCAATATGCAGGTTCACATATTATATGAAACTACACTGTTTAGGACTTAGGTTGCTGATCACTGTTGCCTAAACCAGCTCAGTTATATGAAAACATAAGACAACCAACGCTCTACGCCTCTACTACAGTGTATGTCAGATCACCTCAGACCTCTAAAATTCCAAAACAAAACTTACATTCCTCACGGAATAGTTTCCCCACACCATTTACCTGTGACTGCTGACCGTGCGAGTCTATGAACTAGAAGATCTCTTTCCCTGATGCTCGTCGCCCACCAATAAGTACTACAACATGAAACTGTTGCAGGTTGGAGGGAGGGTATCCTTTTGTTGAATAGCAATAGACATCATTCTCCTTGAGTTGTACCATGTGAGGCATGTATGTGACTACAGTCACAAGTGGTTGGCCCTCGGCCATTAGCGCACACGCTTGATCGAAGGTCAATTCATCGTAACGACACCACTTCCATGAAGTTATTTTGTACAGCTGACTCCTTGCCTGGTCACATTAACAGCATGGGTAAGAACTTAATTTAGTTTATCATCTTTCACTTTAGTTTACTATTTTACTCTCGCCAGGAGAAAAACTAACTCAATAACTACAGGTGAGGAAGATGGAGTAGCACAATTCTACCAGTGTAATAACACGACGAGAAAGAATAGTAGCATTGTACCTCATCAACGACACCAAGATCACGAACTATGTCAAGTATGCTGGATAAGCGGCCTTCACATTTGTCACCCTGTGCCGGCCCATTCAAGGCACACTTGATCTTGTTTTCATACTTCCAGAGTACATCTACCCATGACAGTCTTTCACCAAACACTTGATGGACAGAGGCAGCTCGTTGACGAAGACGTATCTCCATAGCGGTCAGCGAAGCGTGAATGGAACATGTTGCTAAAAATGACATATATAAATAATTATAAGATGAATCAAATGGTGAAGATAAGCGGCTAAGATATGTTTCCTAAAAATGGCACAGATAAATAATTACTATATGAACCAAATGGTAAAGAGAAGCGGGTGCAGTTACATACTTAGGTTGCCTTGGTCAACGGCTGGGGGTACTACTTGATTTCCATTCAATTTCAGGTTCGACAAACAGAAGTCAAAATCGTGAATGCCCTGCAAATAAAAGAGGGAAGGATAGCTTGAATTAACACCACAATCCTACTAAACAAACCAAACATCACGTTGTTTTAAGATTGTTCATACTCATGGCCAAACCTAAAATGTGTTATAGTCACGGATCGTTTTTTAGAGTAGAACTAAACCTACCATTCTTGAAAACTAATTTCTGAAGCTGTAGGCACAGGTGATGGAATTATTCAGTTCTGGAGGTGTGGCTCTGGCAGTATAATGACATAATGACTTCCAAGGTTTGAGCTCTACATTTGCAGGATTTAGGGTTCTACACAAAAATATCCATCTGGCAAACACATATATCACATCATTTAAACAAAGATGGCTCCCAGAAAAAAAACAGAGTTACATCAATACATCAGAGGAAAAGTGATCTTTATAAAAGGTTTGTTTACAAGGTACCAGGATGTAGCAGTCGAAAGAGGTATGGAGCTGAAGATAGTAACTACCAACATGCTTACAGTTTCAGCAGGAATGTTCCATAAGCCTTTCAAGTGGAACTTAAATGTCAACATACATTTGTAACACGACAAAAACAAATGATTCCTTTCTTTTTGTCTAAAACAAAGTAATGTAGATATGCAATTAGAACGGCAGCTTTGTCAGTGTAGTTTCTTAAAAAATCCATGGAAAGAACTTGGCGAACATCTGAAAATACTAAACTTCATGTTTTGATAAACCACAAGGATCAAATCACTTTTTCTTGTAACAGAGTCAATTAGATTGCGGAATTTGTCAACAGTACATAGAGAATCATCTTCATAAAGCCAACTGACAGGTAAAAAAGAACAATAATGTGTAGCCCAAGCTGCCATTGTTTCAGTTTTGTCTATCAAAGCTGAGTACCAAAGGGAATAGCATAAATACTTGTAACACAAAATTACATGAGGTTATTGGGTATAGAAGCTAAGCAGCTAAGAAATTTAGGAGTTGTAACTCTCAACTGCAAGGAAGGAACGACCATCATGAGTTCAGTAACTTATTGAAAACATTGGTTCATAGGATAGCAGCTAGACCCGCCTTTTTGACAGGCCTTCCCTGGAAATGCCGTGCGGGATACATCAACAAGCGCCTTGGATCAGTATACTAGTCAATCAAACCAAACATCCATTGTGCTAACATAATCACAAAGTATATAAGTTGGGGTGTTTGGTTTGATTGCTCAAACCATTCTAACTAGATCCGTCAATGGATCAGTATACTAGTTACATGTTTATGATTGATCATCTCATTCCATTACTCAAACAAGCAAGTGGATTGGGTAGGATAGGAGTTAGCATTGAGCGATTTGTCATTGCTTCATTTTTCATAGCAATGCTCATATGCCTTTTAGGCCAGGATGGTGGTGCTTGATTAATCCATGCACTTATCCCTATATAACGTGTTTTATGTTTTGTTTTTCTTGAAACTAAAATGCAAGTTCCCTCTTGTGACTTTAACAGGAGTAATACTACAATCTATATGCAGAGTTGTTCTGCAGAGTTGTAGTTTAGGACCAATTAAGCCGGGTGCCATTTTTCCCTCTCGGTAACCCAATGCAAGTGTCAATGCCTCTGCAAAGTACATAATGTATGGCCCTGAAGATAATTGCAACATTTGAATGGCCAATGCCATTTTGTGGCAAATCCAAAATGGATGGTACATTATTGGAATTCAAATATTAGGAATGATTTTCCAAGGGAATTAGCATGATTATATGAGCATGTAAGGATGAACAAGGACAAGATCAAAAAGTTCTGAACTTTATAGTAATATCCTATAATTACTTGGAAATTGAAAAAAAAAATCATTCTACGGTTATGGGTTTGCCTATGGCTGGAACGCCCCCAAAAAAGATTGGATCTTTATGAGAAGGGATTCTGAGATCTTAATGAGGGGACTAGAGTATATAAACTGATCGGACATGCTGATGTTAATTATTCTACTTTGCTAGCAAGAAAATAAAGCGATTTACATTAAAGGTTAACAGGAACTAAAGATAATACTTGCTCGAGATTGCAGGGAACACAACAAGCAGAAAAAAAGAAACTAGCTTTAACCTCTCACCTTAGTCGAACAACTCGCGCAGCAAAATCGGCTAAGGCAGAACCAGCCTGTAGCCACCGGCAGGTTGAGATGGCCGCAGTTGGAGCACCACCATGATGGCGCGTACGCGCTGGATTCAACACGCACAACCGGCGGCGGTGGCGGTGGCGGCGGCGTTGGCTCGGGGTGCATGGTGGTAGGGGCTGGGCCGGCCGGCTCTGCGTTTGGATCCCCAATGCAAGTATCTGATTGGCAAGGATGAGTTGTTCGTGGAGGTGGAGGAGGGCTCTGGCACTTGAGGCAGCAGAAAGTGAAGACGACAAAAACAACCCCATGCAAGCAAAGCAAGTGCATCTGACTGACATGTGGGCCGAGCGATCATGTTACCAGTCTCTGCCTTGTGGGCTCCACTTAGACGCGGACCGACCAGGGTCAGCAAAGCGAGAAGTTTTGGGTTAACCTGGACCGTCCGATGCGCGCACCCTCTGTCTGCGTTTGATCGTGTCCATCCACTGCTGCTTCCAGAAGGTTCCTGCCCCAACGTCCCTTCCCGCACCGCCGCACGGCCCGGCCTGACCGCCGCCGCCGCCGCCGCCGCCTCCTCCCCCTCCCCCTCCTCCTCTCCTACCCCCGTGGCATCTCTGCGGGCTACCCCTCTTACCGCAGCAGCAATCTCATCGCTCCGTGCCTTCACCACTTCACCGGAACGGGGCCGTCATATACATTCTCCAGGGGTTCATGACCCTGCAGGCTGCGGCAATTTTTCACGACTCCGGCAATGGCGAAATCCATTTTCTGGTAGGCGCAAAATTCCCTTTCCTAGAGAAATTTGCTTGGGTCAGGGATTTATGTGACAAATGTGTTGTTAGGTTAGGTTGTTGTCATTGCACAACTTCTAATTAGCAGTTTAACCATAGCAAATCGCCCACAGCCACAAAGCGAGCAGCTGACTTCTATCGAATAGACAGTGCATCGGTTTCGATTTGTTTCTATTCTGGCTCCAGCAGAAATTGTGACGTGGCAGCCAAGTTATATTTTCTAGCAAAAGTATGATCCAACGTGCATTACTTTTATTACTGTTTGGATATAATCATCAATTAAACAGAAAACACCTTCCAAATTTCCCTTTTTAAATTCCTAAGCAGGTTAATTTTTGCCCAACCCGCCTTAGATAATATTTGCAGTAGTGATTCTCCAATCCCATTTACTGATACAAACAATCATTTACAGCAGTATAGCAACCCTCACAAAGTATCAACTGTTTTGCTGATCTCAATCCCATGTATTAAACAAAGAAACACTTCTTTATCCACATGTTCAAGTTTCTCTCTTTTAAACTTTGTTCTGATCATATAATTTCAATTACCAGGCCCTTTCATTTCTAGAAATGGATAATCAGCTAGCAGCTTGTATGGTATTTTACAAGCATCCTCACGTGTTACCACAATATAACTTATGACTTTCTAACCCAAATAGGCATGAAGATATGCACATTTGGATGCCTCGCTGCCCATTGCATGCCCCTAGTGAGCATGGTCTTATGCATGGCTAGCAAGTACAGCTTGTCGAATGGTGAGGATAGCAAAGATAGAGGAACCCCAGTCTAATTTCTTGTTTAAGTATGTCTCTTGTTTTGCCTCTAGTCATACAACTGAATGGTGATCTTATCATTATTTTTCTACACATAACTTAGTATGTTGAGACTTTGATGGAATCCATCATCAGAACTCTTCTTTTGTTTTCTGGAAAAGAACTTCCCTTTATTTTGTACTGAGACACGACGCATAAGTTGTGGCTAAAATATTGTACGTGGGCTATAGGCTGCAAATGATACTAGTGAGAGCTATGGATACAACCAATACGATCTGCCTATTTTTATTGTTTGCATCACTTAGACATGTGTTATGCTAGTACTTTCAGAATGCCGTGGTGTTTATATAGTTATTAGTTCCCTTCAAAGATTTATATCACAAATATACACTTTTGATAGGATTTTGTTTGAAAATAAAATGCTGTGCTTTTTTCCTTATTAAACTCGAACGGAAGAGCTTAAATGTAAGAAATACAATCAGTAAGCTATATGGCTTAGGCTATATCTATGAATAATCTGGAGAAAGAACAGATCTTTATGTCTTCTTGAGGTGCAGCTTTTCCCCTTTTCGGCATTTACTCATTTAACTTAAGTTGTATTGTTATGTTTCCTTGCATGTTTCCAAAGGAAAACCAATTCTCGAGTACTATTAACTATTTTCTGTGATACCAGTGAGTCTCCGGGTCTGATTCTTTATTATTGTTATTATCATTATCATCATCATTATTATTGTTATTTTTTTGAAGCCTCAATGGATAGTTTCTGGATTCTGATTATAGACTTGGTTTGGTCTGAATTTCCATCTTTGTGGACAGTTCTTTTCTCCGACTTCTAATTGGTTGCTACTTGTTAATGCCTTCATGGTCTGTCAGTACTGCATGGAGATTTTCCCCAAAATATTTGTATCTCACAAAAAATTGAAATACTTTTTACCGAGCGGTGAGATTTTATTTGGGCATGTAACTCCGGTGTGACAATTTCATTTTTTTAGCACAAGAAGCGAAAAGCTTCACATCCATAGCATACTGCCACACTGCATGTGAGATATAGTGGGGAAATGGCACGGTCAGGTGCAGGGAAAAAGGTCTTAACAGAAGTAGTGCATGATTATGTTTAGTATGCACTGTTTATGCTTGTAAACAGCATAAACCAGAAGCAAATTTTTCATGTGTTTGTACCTGAAAACTGATTTCATCTTCTTAATACAGTGCCACATAGTTCTCCTGTGTATTAGAGAAAGGAATGACAAAGCAGCGTTTGATTACGTTGCTAATGTTCGTTGTTTATGTTCTTTTGCTCTGATATGTCTATTGTATTTTCTGTTATGAGGTTGTCAATTTATTTCATCTAGTTTTCTATCTATTACGAGATTGGCAATTTGGCATCATAGAACATGAGTAAAGTTTCTTATGCCATGGAACAAGAGGAAATAGGTGTTAGGCAGATTTCTTTACAGGTATCCTGCCTTTTCTTGCATGATTTTCTTATATGTGATCATTGCACATATATATGTATTCACATTTCTTTGCTGGAATGCAGGGGACCATATGCAGGCTGATCAATCTTTGAATACCTTGGTGTGTGGCAGCCACGTGCTATTCACAGAAAGACATTGTCTTCTAGAGGTTCAGGTCCTACTTCTGTGTAAAGCTCATCTTTGTAAATGTGCAAGTGTTACCCGTAGAGTGCAAATACAATCGACACAAGTCTGAAAGAATGAACTTACAGAGAATAGGATGACAACATTTATTGCCATATCAGTTCCTTCTTTTATCTTCATCTTTTCTTATTTATTCTTTTATTGTTATACCTGTAAGTTCCTCCTTGACTTATCATATATGTGATGTTGATCGCTGCAATGCTGGTGATCTATGCTCGTTGTTACAGATGGTCTGAAATTTTGAATGCAATATTTGGATGATTCCATTAATTTTTCACTCATTCTGTTTGGACTGTCTATACGGCAGTTGAAATTGAGAACGCTACTATTTAAGCCCCCTATCAACACGTGTTCAGCACGAAAAGAAGCCCCATATACAGATGCGAAAATTAGGTGCAGATGTGAAAAAGGATAATTGCAAGAGGAAAAATAACCTGAGTTATAATTTGACTGTACATATACAGATGTGAAAATGTGTGCAGAATTGAGAATCGATTGGTAGGTCTTGTCAGTTCCGTAGTACTAGAATTTAAGGTGATCCAACTGTGAAGCATCATGGAGTGGCAGCCGATGACAGTCGCCAAGAATTTTTAGCATCAACCACTTACAATTCCGATAAATTGAAGTGCCCACCATGCAGACCGGGAAGAATGGAAATCCACGAACAGGCAGAACATCCCTGAAATAAAACAATAGGTTAGAGTGTTTGTTTTTTGGAAACAATCAAATTGCCTATGCGCTGCTGTTGAGGTCCTGTAAAACACAGGCCAAATGACACATTGCTTTTGGCTGATCGAGCTTAACGGAATTACTCAATCCAGATCCCTGCGTACATTGACATGGCATCGAATCGAGGATAGTTGACATGGCTTTTGAAAATATATTTAATAAAGAAACTAATAATACTTATTAGACATAGATGTTATTATGTTAATATTTTCAAGAATTGGAATGACTAATAATTTAGAACAGAGGAGTAGATAACAGACGGTGTCCCATTTTTAAGTCTAAAGACATGAAGAGGCGTTACGGTTGCAGAATCTCATCCGTCCTCGGTGGCCTGGGCTTCCATGGGAAGGTTAGGCTTAGGAGTTCATGGCTCGCGATGAACTGATGACTGACATTTCTTTGCTTGATGGCTCCAACGGAAGGACTTTGCGGAGCTTGTCGACCCGTAGAGTAGTTGTCCACATCAAGAGTAGTACTTTCATATATGATTAAAATTAAAATTATACGTAATATTTGAGAGCACTTGACGCAGAGTTTTTTTTTGCGATTATATTTGACGCAAAGATTTTTTTTTAGAATCACACAGTACAACGCAGACGCTCACACACTCACCCATATGAATACACGTACGCAAATCCTACCCCTATGAGCACACCTCCGGAGAACTGAGCACCCGGCATCTGTAGATTCCCGAAGTCACCATTGGCACCTCGTTGTCGACGGGAACGCCGCTTACCACTTAACGCATAGCGCCGGAAAATCCTGAAAAAATCTCAGAAAAAGGTGCGAGCACCAGGATTTAAACCCTGGTGGGTAGCGTCCCACTGGACTGTCCTACCATTGGACTACAAGTCCAATCGCATTTGACGCAAAGATGACTCTGAATAAACAAGCAGGGCCAGCCATAGGCCCACAGCAGCCCCTAATGGGCTGTCCGTCCAGAGCTTATCCAACTCCACAATTTGGGCTTCTTAGCTACTCGAACAGGAGTAGGCGGCGGTTTGGGGCATCGCATCCGGTCCCGACCGGGCATCACAAATTCACACAAGTCACAACTCACAACTCGAGTCGATTGGATTCCCTTTCCCAATCTCCCAAGAGCGCTAATCTCCCAAGCCCTAGCTTCTTCCCCTTTACCTTTTGGTGTTTGCCAAGCGAAGGATTTCTACCTTGGATTCAACCTCTGCCGCCGATAGTGGCGATCAGTCATGACGACCACCACCCTCATGTTCCGCAATCCGGAGGAGCACCGGCGCCGTTTGGGCGATTTGCTGAAAAGTTGCGGCGGAACCGAGGGCTACATAGGCGAGGTGACCTTAGGCAGCCGCACCGTGGCGGTCCCTTCATCGCGCCCTCCCGCCGGTGTCCATGGTCCAGAGGGGTCGTACATGGCGCAAAAGTCGGCGATGAGGTGGCCGATGCCGGCGAATTGGAACCCTGAAGCTGAAGGCGAAGAGGTATTCCTCCTCGACGAGATCCATCGCTACTACCTCCAGGCGCTCGCTTCGATGGGAAAGGAAGCCGTGTGTAGGCACGCCCGCGGCATGCTGTTTGCGGGTTACACCTATGGTTCCTTGGCTGATCCCGTCTCCAACATTGTAGCCAACGCTCTCTGGTACGACACCACGTTTCCCCCTGCTTCCGGGGAGGTTCCAGTGGTCAAGATGCTCAGTGAAAAGGCCGTATTCCGCATGGCCTGCCGCTCCCTCCACACCCTCGTGGCCTTCATGATGTACTACGTGTCCGGCCGCCTATCATATAAAGAGGTCTGCTGGTATCTGGTCAGAGCCAAAGGAAATCTTCAGCATGCCGTTCAACTACTCCATGAAAATGGCATCGGACTTTTTGGTCAAGTAGGCGCCTTCAGGGCTGCTATTGAGGCTTCTCTTCCTAATAATGCAGTCCGAGAGGCCCATCTTTCATTCGTTACCAGCTATTATTCTGCCTGGGAACTTCTTCAAGATCACCACTTCTTGATTGCCCAATCATTTTTTCAATTCCGTCATCCAATGCCGTCAGTTCAGTTTGAAACATATATGGGGACACATTCAGTGCATGAACCGGCAGCCGCACCAACATCAAGCCCAAGTAACCTAAGCCGACCGGCATACAGGGCACTGAGGCTCAAGATGCATTCGTTCAGAATGGAAGAGGAGCTCTCACTTTCCATAGTGCAGTTGGCACTTCAGAAACTTGCTTTGCAGCTTGGGGTATGTACCATTGTTTTCTCGCTTGCTTTATCACCATTTTCTTTGTTTTTCTCCACTACATCCCTGAGCTTGCCTTTGTTGACCACTTAGTTCCTAGAAGTTTATAATTGTTAATTTGGATCTATAAGTTTGCATAGTAAATGTTTTATATTAGGCTGAAACAAGTACTTGATAATAAATGGAGCTGGCGTACTAATTTGACCAATCAATTGTGGCACTTTCACACACATGCATCATGTTGGGGAACATACATCCCAGCCCTACTCCTTTCGCAAAATGGTTCTTCGGTTCCGTTTCTCCTAAATCTGCACCTCCCTAGTCCCTACGCATGATAAGCAGGGTCTGCTGCACGCTAGCTCTATTCCACTTCTCTTTCCTTCATATTTGACAGATTGAAGCATCAGCAACTGCAGTGGGAACTGGACTGGGAAAGGGAGAATGTTTAGGACCAAAAAAAGATGATTGTGATTGGGATATTTGAAAGAATGTTTGGAACCTTTTTAGGCATCCTGCCTTTTTTTTCATGCCATAACTTCCTGCAAAAAGGTTGCTATACCAGCTCCCTTTGGCAGACATTTGTGCAAAATTGCGTTTCTACATAATTATGCCCATTATCTTTTCTTAAACCTGTTGCTAACATAACCTTCCCATGATACAGGAACCTTATGAGCTTCATATGATCTGTGGGAAAGTTTATGCCATCTTTGCACCTGAAAGCTATTATCACATCAACTTCTTGGCATCTCCTGAAGGTGGCTCCAATCTGCCTACACTTTTTTTTGCTGAAGTTCGTGCCACATGTAAAGATGTAAATGATGTGACATTGTGTTGCCCTCTGACAGGAAAAAGTGGTACGTTCAGTTTTCCTTCTTTTATTTCCAATTTTTATTGTGCCAATCACTATTCTTAGTTGTTAGGAAAACATCATGGAGTAAGTTAGAAATTTAGTGTATGATACTTGCATTGCTAGGTATGGCTACTTGTCACTCTACCTCTGATTTCAGAATCTAACACTTTAAACCTTTTGCTTTACTATCCAGATGCGTTTATAATGCACAGTTCTCCTAGAGTAAAATACATGTATGGTCATTTTACTTGTCTTCTTGTTTCAGTTTGGCCATCATACTCAGGAAAGTGTGCTTAGGGTTTTTTTGACATGTAACCATTTGTTATTGTACAAATTAAGTTGCTGGCTAGATTGCCATGTAGTTCTGCTCACCTGCCAAAGTGAAGGGGAAAACATCCCATAAAAAGTATAAAACTAAGGAAATTTGCTATAAGTTGAAAAAACAGTAATGATGCCAGACTTGGGGGTGGCATTAAACTGTGCTCTCTATCAGGACCATTGTTTTGCAGTGGCATATATCTAGAATCCTAATGGAAGTAATTGAACTGTGTTTACTTATAGATTAAAACTGCCTAATCAAGTTAGTGTTTGATTAGAAACAAATGCTGCTGAAGTTATAAGTGAAATATTACTCCACTGTTTGTGAAAGCACACACAGAACTAAGCACAGTAACAAAGGCAAGCCGCTAAAATGATTCTGATTAGATAAAAATGGCTTAGCTTTTCTTTTTTTGATATTATAAATGGCTTAGCTTCTGAGACACCCATTAAAGTCATGCCACAGGAAAGCTTTCTTGCATTACTATTTTAAAAAAAAATGGATGTGGGTTCTAGTTAAGATAGTTTGTTTGCTGCCATAAATAGTCCCTGGTTTACAGCCCCTTCTGGATTATGCTTCTTGTAATATTTGCAAAGAAATGAAACTTAAGAAAGTTCTCTTGCGTTATTATTGTTTTTCTGAATTGGACGTTGGTTCTAGTTAAGATAGGTCCCTGGTTTACAGACCTTGCTGGATTCTGCTTCTTGCAATATTTGCAAAGAAATGAAACTTAAAAGAAATGTGTTCTTCGGTTTGTAGGACCGTGGAAATTGCATGGCAGTCAGTGTTTGTTAATTTAGGTATCTAATTAAATGGGCTCATACTGGAACTGCATAAATTTAGCGGTCGCTATCTGTGCATGTATGCATACTAAATCCCTTCGTACCCGTTGTCTGAATTCTTTATTAATTGAGAAATAACCTTAATCGATCTCATTGCATGAACAGAAGTGATTCACAAACTGAGCTTGTTTCTGCGTTCTAGCATACAAGCCCTATGTGGATCGGAAACTTTCAGAAGATCCTTAAAAAAAGGGACATGCCAAGAGAGGTGTTAAGGAACCAAACTGATTTTCTCTCAGATGTATTGTAATTATATCTGGGAGAGTATGAAAAATCGAAAAGGTCATCCTTCTACTAATGGAGGAAGTAATTAATATATCAATTTGAGTTGGATCTATATGTGGTCTGCAGGTAGCCAAATAAATCCTACCAATGATATTATTCTGTCTTGGGACTTAGAGTGTTTAGTATTGAGGATCTGTTTGTAGATTTTCACTGGTTCTTTAGGATTGTGTGGAAGACTGCCCGACTACACACTATAATGAATTAATGATGTCTGGTTTTGTGCAGTGTTATGTCCCTATGGCCGGGACAGGGATAATGTCGCTGGTGCGACGTTGTTGAAGGAGATGAGAGAATAGAGAACAGGGATGAGAGATTAGATTGGTTTTTCTGCTTGCTTTATTTCTCAACGAGGCTATCCTTTATATATAGCCTGATTACAAAGAGGAGTCCTAACACAATATCTCAACTACCAAAACTAACCAATCTGACGCCTAACCTTTCTAAATAAAAGACTCCAACACCAATACTACTCCTAATACCACCATATCAGCCACGCCGACTCCTCCTTTGATATGTAATTCCGACCATAACAGCAGGGCCTGTATATTTTAAGGTAAATTAAGCAGGGACAGAAACTGAATGAAAATGTAGATACATCAAATGAGATCGCTATACCTTAGCATTACATTCACATCAATTTTGAAAAGAGAATTTTTGGTCTTTTCATCAGAAGTATATAACCTATTTTATTTTTATTGGTATATAAATGTATTTATAATAACCTTTTTGTATTTTAATAATCAGGTACATGCTTTGCTTGTGGCTACAAGGGGGTGAAACTCATCCATCCTGTTGATGGGAAATATAATGGTGTTCAAGACCGTACTGGGGATCACAGATTTATGCCGGACCCTACCTTAGACTTTGGTGCTCCATTGAACGAGGATTATGTATTTTTTGAGCCTGACCAGCACCCTGAAATAGCAAAATTTTTGGAGGCCAACTATTCCTATATGAATGAAGATCAAGTTGACTTGAGTTTTATGTGGTTCGAAAATTACCTACCTTAATGTGCTTCTGGTACGTATATTATCTTTTGATATTTTCCTTTCATCTGAAGAAAACTGCTCCATTTCATGTTCGATTCGAAATGCTTTTAGATAAGCTGTTACTTTTGATTTCTTGTGTCATATATGCATAAAGAGTATGTTCATGTGGTCCTTTTCTGAAGGGTGTACTAAATTCAATCTGTTCCATCAAATAAACGGCATAGAAGGGTAGGCTAATTAAATGTTTATATTTAATATATGGTTGCTAATGTATAGTCACTGATTGGTTGTGCAAGTTAATGTTCCTTATGGTTTGTTCAGTTAATGTATAGCCCCGAGCAGGCCTAGTTGACGCAACCATGGGTTGTTGGTCGCTTGTTTGGATGGCTGAGCTCATGCACATTTCTCACCAGGGCCTTGCCTGGTGGAACATCCTTTGCTCAACCTGGCTTGAGTGGGGTACGTGCTCACCTCTTTCCCTCTCATTTCCTCATGCATCTCCACTGATCTAGCAGAAATTTGAGGCTGTAGTGATCGGTCTTTACCACAAACGTGCGCCCCCAAAGGTACGGCCGCCAATGCTTGACCGTCTGTGCCAATGCAATGAGTTCGCGCTCATAAGCAGCCAGCCCGGCGTGTCGAGGGGCCATTGCCTTACTGAAGAAAGCGAGCGGACCACGATCTTGATGCAACACAGCGCCCATACCTGATCCTGATGCATCACATTCTACCACGAATGGTTTATTGAAATCCGGAAGCTGCAGCACTGGCGAAGTAGAGAGTGCTGTCTTGAGTGCTGAGAACGCCCGATCTGCCTCCTCTGACCACTGAAAACCCTCCTTCGTGAGCAGCTTTGTCAGAGGTGCCGCGATGGCCCCATAATTCTTGATGAACCGCCGATAATATCCAGCGAGCCCCAGGAACCCCCGCAGTGCTCGTGGCGACCCCGGACGTGGCCAATCACCCACCGCCTGCACCTTCTGATGATCCATGGCAACTCCTGTGCTGGACACCACATGGCCGAGATAGGACACTGAAGATACTCCAAACTCACACTTAGACTTCTTGAGACGGAGCTGATGGTGCTGCATTATTTCCAGGACAAGGCGCACATGCTGAAGGTGCTCAGCCCATGACGCGCTGTAGATTAGGATATCATCAAAAAATACAAGAACGAAACGTCGCAAATACCGGCCGAGGATGTCGTTCATCAGAGCTTGGAACGTTGCCGGCGCATTTGTGAGACCGAACGGCATCACAAGAAACTCATAATGGCCTTGATGAGTCCTGAACGCGGTCTTGGCAATGTCGTCAACGTGCATCCTGACTTGATGATACCCGGAGCGCAGATCCAGCTTGGTGAAATACCGTGCGCCATGTAATTCATCCAGAAGCTCCTCAACGACTGGAATGGGAAACTTGTCTTTGATCGTGATAGCATTAAGAGCTCGATAATCAACGCAGAAACGCCAAGATCCGTCCGGCTTTTTCACAAGAAGAACAGGCGAGGAGAATGCCGACGTACTAAGCCTTATAATGCCTTGGTGCAACATCTCTGCACATTGCCGCTCCAACTCATCTTTCTGTAGCTGAGGATACCGGTACGGCCGCACAACCACTGGCTTGGCATCAGGCAGTAAATGAATGTGGTGATCTTGTGCTCTTGCTGGTGGCAAGCCTGTTGGCGGCATAAAGAGTGCGCCAAATTCTTCTAAAAGCTGCACCAGGAGATCCTCGGCCTGATCAAGCGCACAAGCCGTGGAGGTATGCCCCGGCTCTCCAATCCATGTAACCTGGCGTCCCTGCAGACAACAAGAGCTTGGCATACTCCTGTGCTTGCAACAAACGTTCCCGAGCCTCTGACAGAAAAACATCCCGCTCACTCATCATTTGCTCTACAGCAGGTGCACGAACATCCCCTGGTTCATAAGCCGCCAATGCAGGAGGGTCACGCCCATACACCAACTTGAACGGAGTGGTCTTGAGAGCTGACTGAAACGCCGTATTGAAGCAAAACTCGGCCCAGGGAAGCCACCTCAACCACTGCTTGGGTCGATCACCCGTTAGGCACCTTAAGTACATGACAATCACCTTATTAGCTGCCTCCGACTGACCATCACTTTGAGGATGGAATGCCGAACTCATCTGCAATCAGACCGAGTGCAAAGCATTCAATAGTGAAGTTTTCAGCGCCTATGGCCATCTGTAAGCTGCTGCACACACCAGAACATGGAAGACGATCCCCATTGGCAACAACCACACTCAGGCCAGCCCGTACCTGCTGAAGATTCAAGCCAATCTGCTGGGCCACCTCCTCCCGGATGAAGTTGTGCGAAGACCCTGTGTCCACCAATGCCAACAGCTCCTGTCCGGCGATGCGCACGCGAAGGCGCACAGTGTCAGCCCTCTGCACGCCAGCCACCGCGTACAAGGAGATGTGTGGATCATCTGCGGAATCAGTGGCCTCCTCTTCAGCTGCATCGCCCCACGCTACATCGTCGTACTCAATGTAAAAGAGCTGCGCACAGCGATGTCCTCTGACGAACTTTTCATCACAGTTGAAGCACAGCCATTGGCGCCGGCGTTCTTGCATCTCGGCCGGCGAAAGACGCCTGATCGGCCTTGATGGCGGTGCGGTGGCTGCTGGTGGGGAGCTTGTGGCCGCTGGCGGAGGGCGCTGCGGCCCGACGGCCCGTGACGCACCGGCACGCCAATAGCTGGGGCGTTGTGTCTTCTTCTCAAAAGCCCTAGCCAACGAAATAGCCTGATCTAAAGACCCGGGGTCTTGCAGCTCCACGTCAATCCTCAAATCATCAACCAATCCGGACGTGAACATCTGCCGTTCCTGTTTTTCAGTAAGGGGATCCGCGCGGTTGAGAAGAGCTAGGAACTTGCGCTGATATTCATCCACCGAACCAACTTGACGCAGAAGCCGGAGCTCGCCAAGCGGGTTGCTGCTGGGTCTTCTTTGAGATGATACAAATATAATTGTTGAACTTGAAATAACGAGGAACCAGCCCATCAAGCGCCCCTGGTGTGGCCGATGAACCGGCAGCACGAGAATCACGGTTAGCACGAGGGCGGATCACTTCGTCGATGGGCTTCTTGGGCAGGAGATCCTGGCCGTGGATCAATTTGCCGTTCGTCTGCAAAACCCCAGCGCCGGCGAGGAGCGGCGGCGACGGCGGATCCGCAGGCTTTGGCTCTTCAGACGGCCCGTCAGACTTGGCGGCCGAGTCTGCCGATGTTTCGCCCACCACGCCCTTCTCCTTTTCTAAGCGCAACAGACGATCGTCGATGCCCTGCAGGGCCTTGGTCATCTCAGCCAGAGTCGAGGTCATGGCCTTCATATCGTCGGAGACTGCCTTAGCTGCCGCGGTTGATTCCTGGCGCATCCTGTCTTCAAGCTCCTGCATGAGCCGCTTGAGATCGTCGCCCACAGATCCCGACATCGTGAAACAAGGAATCTGATACCAGTTGTTATGTCCCTATGGCCGGGACAGGGATAATGTCGCTGGTGCGACGTTGTTGAAGGAGATGAGAGAATAGAGAACAGGGATGAGAGATTAGATTGGTTTTTCTGCTTGCTTTATTTCTCAACGAGGCTATCCTTTATATATAGCCTGATTACAAAGAGGAGTCCTAACACAATATCTCAACTACCAAAACTAACCAATCTGACGCCTAACCTTTCTAAATAAAAGACTCCAACACCAATACTACTCCTAATACCACCATATCAGCCACGCCGACTCCTCCTTTGATATGTAATTCCGACCATAACATCTCTCCCCTCCTTCGGAAACAGCTCGTCCTCGAGCTGATGATCTGGAGCAGGGCCTGTATATTTTAAGGTAAATTAAGCAGGGACAGAAACTGAATGAAAATGTAGATACATCAAATGAGATCGCTATACCTTAGCATTACATTCACATCAATTTTGAAAAGAGAATTTTTGGTCTTTTCATCAGAAGTATATAACCTATTTTATTTTTATTGGTATATAAATGTATTTATAATAACCTTTTTGTATTTTAATAATCAGGTACATGCTTTGCTTGTGGCTACAAGGGGGTGAAACTCATCCATCCTGTTGATGGGAAATATAATGGTGTTCAAGACCGTACTGGGGATCACAGATTTATGCCGGACCCTACCTTAGACTTTGGTGCTCCATTGAACGAGGATTATGTATTTTTTGAGCCTGACCAGCACCCTGAAATAGCAAAATTTTTGGAGGCCAACTATTCCTATATGAATGAAGATCAAGTTGACTTGAGTTTTATGTGGTTCGAAAATTACCTACCTTAATGTGCTTCTGGTACGTATATTATCTTTTGATATTTTCCTTTCATCTGAAGAAAACTGCTCCATTTCATGTTCGATTCGAAATGCTTTTAGATAAGCTGTTACTTTTGATTTCTTGTGTCATATATGCATAAAGAGTATGTTCATGTGGTCCTTTTCTGAAGGGTGTACTAAATTCAATCTGTTCCATCAAATAAACGGCATAGAAGGGTAGGCTAATTAAATGTTTATATTTAATATATGGTTGCTAATGTATAGTCACTGATTGGTTGTGCAAGTTAATGTTCCTTATGGTTTGTTCAGTTAATGTATAGCCCCGAGCAGGCCTAGTTGACGCAACCAGGAGTTGTTGGTCGCTTGTTTGGATGGCTGAGCTCATGCACATTTCTCACCAGGGCCTTGTCTGGTGGAACATCCTTTGCTCAACCTGGCTTGAGTGGGGTACGTGCTCACCTCTTTCCCTCTCATTTCCTCATGCATCTCCTCACTCCTGACCAACGTCCAACCACAGCCCTATCGTTCTCAGCTTCCACACTCACGCCAGCCCCTTTCTCCAACCTCATCGCCCTCCGATCCCCCCTGTTCCCAGTAACATGCCTCTCCCCAGATTCATCCAGCCAGCCTCCCCTTTATCTTAGATCTGCAAACACCAAACTTACCTGGATGGCAGACCTCAGCTGCTGCTTGTCCTGGACTCGGCGCCAGGTTTATGCATGGCCACAGGCCACCTGGGCTGCCTAGGCAAAAGTAGTGGAGCCATGCGGCTGAGACCTGAGCTCCTCCCTCACATGCAGCTTCCATCCATCCTCACCGGCACTGAGCTTCGGTTATGCATATGCTGGCACACACGATCTAGTCAATGAAGCCCAAGGGCATCCAGCAGCCACTAGGGAGCCCTGCCACTAGGGTTGGGAATGGATCATGGTCCTTTGTTTTCTTCACAATCCAACTTGGCTCTAGTTAATTTTAGCTCAAAAACTAGTAGTATTTTGGCTCTGTCCTAATTGAGTCAGATCTTTAAAATTTCTAGTACAAAATCTAGGGCCCTATACCACCCCCTACCTGCGACAGCCACAGTGCCCTTCTATCCCCACCCTGATTTCCTTGTTAACCAAGCCACTAGTTGAAATTTGCAGTGTTTAATTGAGAATACTGAGTTCTTGATACATGGCTGTGACTTGTGTGATGTCCAAACTAACCATGTGCTTGTAATTTGCTCAATGGGGGTGTACTCAGCAGTTAGACTTGGTGATCAAAACGCAAGACTGGTGCACCTGGCCCAACATTTTAACCAACCAAACAAGTCATTCTGCTCCCATTGCCCAAGCCAAGGCAAGCATGGATGGAAGAAGTGCAAGCAACAAAACACTCCACTTATTGGTTCAGTATAACTGCTATGCTCAATTAGGAAGTATCAATCCACCATAAAGAAAAAGAACGCTTGATCTGCATATAAGTCACAATGTGTGAGAGTTTTGGGATGTTTGGTTTGGGAAACCACCCATTCCTAGATGGCATGGGCGCATGGTCCATCATGAGTCCATACCATGAATTTAATTATGAGGTGGTCCATCATCCCATGAATTTTGGTCGGATGACTCCATCCCTCGTCTATACTAATTATTAGTTTGAGAGGGATGAAGTGGCGATGAATCAACCCATTCCACAAAGCAAACAAAAAAGGGGGGAGTGAGAAGACATGGACCACTCTATTCCTCAAACCAAACACACCCTTACTAGTTTGATCTTTTATGCATAACAGTGCTGCATGTTTTCTATGGGATAAAGCTAACGCTCACTCAAGCATTTCTCTGCCTTCCATCACACGAATTTTTCCTCCTCCCCATCTACACCCTCTTCTCCAACTCCGGCGAGCAACTCCGGCGAGGTTAGGGTTCGGGTTAGGGTTCACGGTTAGGGGGTTTCGGGTTGCCGGAGGCTGCTCATCCCCGCCGGACCTAGAGGGAGGTTCGGCGGCGGCAGGCCGGCCCGGCGGTGGTCGTGGGCGCGGGGGCGGCGAGGCCGGCGGCGGTGGCGCCGCCGGCCCGGGCGGCGGAGGACGGCGGTTGGGCCAGGGTCGTAGACGGATCCTTTCTATGTCATTTATGCACAAGCCTATTCACTTCGAAGTCTTATTCCAAATATTGTTCACTTATGGATTGAAGCCCACATTAGTCAATGACTTTTTAGCCAGCATTGGTGCTTGGTGGATTCATCCATTTGGAAGAAAAATATTTGACATCTTTATGATTTGAATGTCATTGTGTTGTATGTGCTTTGAACTGCCTACAACTATTTCTGAAGAAACAGTTGCAAAGAAAGCAAGTTTTGACAGAATTGAAAACAGTTGCCGGAAGAGGAAACAATTGGCCATTTATGTTTTATTTTCGTGCGAATTGGGGTGATTTCTACAAGTGGGAATGAATGATTTTGTGGATTGAAACTGGCCTGTCTCTGTAGCATGTATGCTTTGTCTTCAAAATTCAAGTATCTTTCATAATCTTTTCTAGGTAACACTTACATTTCATTTTCCATGCTTGCTAGGTGTCCAGAAAGGAAGTGAGCAGAAGGAACAAGCTGACAACAGTTGATTTGCGCTACTGGTCTTTAAAATTTATCAATGTCAAGTATTTTGTTGGCAGTTAAAATTAGTACAAAAATAGACGGGTCGTACAGCCCCGAGGGGTTCCCCGGGACTCGTGGCTCTTCTTCCCCTTCCACAGGTGCTACCTCTACTTCTTCGAGCGGATCCTGGGCAGCCTCATCGGCGACCCCAGCTTCGGCATTCCGTTCTGGAACTGGGAAGCGCCGGACGGCCGGGATACGCATGCCGGCCATGTGCGCCGACAAGTCATCGCCGCTGTTCGATCCGCGCCGCCGAAACTAATCGATCTCGACTACAACGGCGGCAGGGAGCCGCGGTTCACTGACAGCCAGCAGATCGACCGGAACCTCCGAGTCATGTACCGTCAGGTTGATGCACCGTGCACGTGTCGCGGTTATGAAAAACTAACGGAAAATGGCTGATCAAATTTACTGACGTGCATGGTCAAACCGATGGTCATCAGATGGTGTCGCTGAGCCCGACGCCGTCACTCTTCTTCGGCAGCGCGTACCGCGCCGGCGACGACCCGAACCAGGGTCCGGGCCTCCGGGGCCGGTGGAGAACACCCGTGCACATCTGGTGCGGCGACCCGAGGCAGCCGGCGCGCGAGCCGCGAGGACATGGGCGACTTCTACTCGGCCCGTCGGCCGGGAACGACCCCATCTTCTACGCGCACCACGCCAACATCGACCGCATGTGGTCCGTCCGGAAGGGCCTCGACGCGCGGCGGCACACCGACCCGGACTGGCTCGGCGCCTCCTTCCTCTTCTACGACGAGGACCCCAAGCCCGTGCGCGTCCGCGTCCGCGACGTGCTCGACACCGGCAGGCTTCGGTACCGGTACCAGGACGTGCGGCTGCCGTGGAGGGTGGGCTCGCTCCTCGCGCCCGCGGCGCAGGCCGCCGGCGCCGCCACGAGAAAGGCGGGCGGGTTCCCCATCACGCTGGACGAGGCGACGAGCGTGACGGTGAAGAGGCCGGTCGCGGGGAAGCGGAGCAAGGCGGAGAAGGCGTCCAGGGAGGAGGTGCTAGTGATCGACGGCATCGAGGTGGGCACGGACGTGGCGGCCAAGTTCGACGTGTTCGTGAACGCCGAGGACCACGGCGCGCGCGGTGGGCTCCGGCGGGCGGGAGCTCGCGGGGAGCTTCGTGAACGTGCCGCACCGGCACGGGCACGGCAAGAAGGGGAGAGGGATCAAGACCACGCTGAGGCTCGCGATGAACGAGCAGCTCGAGGGTGACGAGAGCGTGGGGGTGACAACATATATTATTGCGCCATTATTAGCGAGTGAATCGTGTCCGGCCGTAATTAAGCTCACCTTTGTACTCCATTGCTGCTGAAAATCAGCATCAGCCAAGATAACACTCCTTGAATGATGTTTACATCCTGCCTACGTGGTGTACGTTACAAAAGAAGATTCGAGAGAGCAGATGGTTCTGCAACCCCTTCCTTTCCACCGATCCCTCCCTAGCTATGGGCTGGTCACCTGTGCTTCATTTCGTCGTCAGCCCTTATCTCAGAAACCACGGTAGCTAAGGGAGGGCTGCAGCTATTTTCCCTCGGTTTACTCTCTCCTGCAACCTTCTTCTCGGCTTCCATGCCTTCCGGAGGATAATATGTCGTGTCGGCGAGAAACGACAGCGCCGCGACCACGTCGCTGATCCCCGGCCGGCTGACCGCGTCCTCCTGCAAGCACATGGACGCCACCGCGAGCGCCTGGTACAGCCCCTTCATCGGGTACCTCCTGCCCAGCAACGGATCGGCCAGCTTCATGAACCTCTTCTTGTCTCTCAACAGAGGCGCCGCCTGCACGACAAAATGTCAGATTGCGCTCGATCGATCAGTAACTGCATTCGTTTTCACCACAACACATATACAGAGAGAGCGAGGCTGGAATTATCAGATGTATATTTTTGTGGAAAGATCGAGTGAGGAAGAACTCACCCAGTGAACGAGGACCTGCTCCTCGGACGGCTTGGCGACGTCGATGGCGCGGCGTCCGGTGATGAGCTCGAGCAGCACGACGCCGAAGCTGTAGATGTCGGACATCTTGGTGAGCTTGCCGGTCATGGCGTACTCGGGGGCGCAGTACCCGTACGTGCCCATGACCCTGGTGCTGACGTGGCTCTGGTCGCCCATGGGCCCCAGCTTGGCGAGCCCGAAGTCGGAGAGCTTGGCGTTGAAGTCCCTGTCCAGGAGGATGTTGGACGCCTTGAGGTCGCGGTAGATCACCGGCGGGTTGGCCACCTCGTGCAGGTACTCGATGCCCTTGGCGGCGCCGACGGCGATCTGCATCCGCGTGTGCCACGGCAGGGGCTTCCAGTTCGGGGGCAGGTCCAGGAGGTGGTCCTCCAGGGACCCCTTGGGCATGTACTCGTAGACCAGGATCCGCTGGTTGGAGTCGGTGCAGTAGCCCAGCAGCTTGACGAGGTTGGGGTGGTGCAGCAGGCTCAGCATCAGCACCTCCACCAGGAACTCGCGGTTGCCCTGGAACCCGTCCCTGTCCAGCTGCTTCACGGCGATCACCTCCTTAGTGTCCTGGAGCCGGCCTTTGTACACCCGCCCAAAGCCGCCCTCACCGAGCAGGTTCTTCTCGCTGAACCTGTTGGTCGCGGCGTCCAGCTCACGGAACGTCAGCGCCCGGCTGGGCATGTTCTGGTTGCCGCCGCGTAGGATCTCCTCCGCCGCGTTCACGTTCTTGGGAACATCTGCAGCGGCGTCACAGCACCGGCCGGCGTGCATGTATAGCGTTAGCCATCCATCGTCCCTTTTGCGTGTTGGGGAGAGATTTATTGCTGATCCATCGATCGTCTTACCCGAGTCGCCGGAGATGTTGTTGACGAGGTCCGCGAGCTCGCCGCCCGCCTCCTGCTTCTTGGCCTTCTTCTTCTTCCTCCAGAACTTCCGCTTCCTCCACCTCTTCTTCTTGCTATCAGGCGAGGAAGGAGCCGGCGCGGACGTCGACGCCTCCTCCTTGCCGCGGACGACGACACCACTCGCGGCGGCGGACGTGCAGCAGCACCCGCGGAGGAGCTTGTTCTTGCCGTTGCTGCATCTCTTCGCCGTCGACGAGAACATTCCCATCGCGCAGGATCGACGCGAGAGTGGGTACCCTCGGGTCGATCCGCGCGGGGGAGGGTGGCCGGATTTCTTGGGGTTACTTCTACACCGACGAGGGCCGCAACTTGTGGACGGGAATCGTGCACCTTCGTTCTTTTTCTGGACGTGGCGCGAGCCAAATTTGGCGAATTGCTAGCTCTTCGTTGTCCGTTCCGGTGAGAACTGCCGCGCGCCTAAATTTTGCATGATTCTTACTTTTTTTTTGACCTGGAATGAAGAATAAACCAGGCCGTTGATCTTGGGGATAGTGGATCAACTCAAAAGGAGTATCCTAATAATATTGTTCATTTAATTTGCATTGTTAGCATCCTAAAAAAACAAGTTTCAAGTGCAGTTTACAGTTCAATGCAACGTGATGACTCATACTCGAGCCCCGATCGAGATGATACGTTACGCACGTGTTTAGTTATAGGCTATATAGCTCCATTTGATTGATAGCAGTATATGACACTAGAAAGATGAATATAAATAATTATACATACATCATTAATGGACAGAGTATTATACAATGGAAAAGAAATGACCCTTAGCTTGACAAAAAAAAAGGATTTAAATATTGCAGGGGCTTGGACAATACTCCTACAAGAAACGAAAGAACCCTATGATAAAAAACGAAAGAGACGGGCAACACAACAGTAGTAGCCCAAACTTGACAAAGGGATATACTCGTACCCCTACCTAGTGCAAGTTGCAGCATACATCACACTTTGAAGTAAGATCTCGAGGAACACGTGGCACGGTATATGTGCGGAACACGCGGCGCAACATAATAGACGCGAACAGAAAGAGGCTCTCTTAGGTATTGCAATATTTATCCATATCATCTTGATGACTCTACAATCAATGGACAAAAAAAGAGAATGCTTAGCGTTTGTCATCGTCGGGAGGCGATGCATCAGTCGATATCATCATCAGTTGGATCCTCTATGATCTTGCCTTTAGTTCATCTATTTTCGACAATATGTACCAATCCTTATATTTAGAGTTGAGATAAGTTTTTGTTATCTGGCGCCTTTCTTAACTTTCATAGCCCTCGCAAAAGTATTATTGTTTTTATATATGCTAGGGACTAAATAGACACGTAGCACGATAGGTGCATGGCGCATAACATTTTTCAGATACCACTTTTACGCGACGGAAGATCTAACACCAAAATATCTAAAATCATATCTAGCGCAACAACATGATCGAAGCTCATCGAGATAAACTTTTTCTTCATTGTAAAGAGATTATACATTCACATCTACAACACATCATATTCAAACATACTATATTACACCCTGATTAGACACTAAAAAATTTCACCATACTCGTGAAGGTTAAGGTTATATACTTGTAGCGGGGCCGAGTGTGACACGTATCCAGAATGCACTAGAAGAAGAAACGGTAAGCAACACCGGCACACCGCCAAAAGCCCAAAAGGCTCCGGTTTTGCATTTTTGTGTCTTTCCTAACATAGGAGTAGTATAGGACTATATCGTATTGACGTATTGCAACATCAACATTTTAGAGCTATAAGATCCAATTTTGCTCCTCGAAAACCGGCGCGGATTCTCTGACCTGATGAAGGCAAGTCACAACTGACTTTCCCCTCCCGGATGCCACCCATTACCCATCCAACGGCTGCAGCATCTATTAACTTTTCTCAATGCAAATAATTTAGTCTAGCTACAGCCCAAATAAGGCCCAATTCAAGTAAGTGAATAAACAGCCGGCTAATAGAGATATTTCTCAATATAAAATTGTATTTTCATTTAAATATTTAAACAGTTCTGTGCTCCAAATAGCCAAAAATAATATGGACCAAAACACCATCTTATTAGGACACATGTGCTCAGCAATCCATCCCAAGACAACGAAACAGAGTTTCACGTGGCAGCAGCTATTAAATTAGGGCCATAAAAAAATCTTGAATATACATATAATATCAATTTCACATGAACCTGTACAAACAAAGAAAAAGTTAAACTTAAAACAGAGCAATATTTAAACTAGTTTGATGTAAAAATGAGTGACAGAAAGTTTGAAAATGCTATCATTAAATTTGTGCGGTACTGGAGATTATTCTGATTTTTTTGGAGCTTATAATTGTTCAAAATATCTATGTGAAATGCCATATATTGAGAAATACGTATCTCTTTTAGCAGTTGTTTATTGAGCTCTTTCAAACTGGGTCATATTTGGACTGATAACTATAGTTGGGCCAAGTATATTTGCATTGAGAAAAGCTAGTAGATATAGGAGCCGTTGGATGGATAATGGGTGGCATCCGGATGGGGGAAAGTCAGCTGTGACTTGCCTTCATCGAGTCAGAGAATCCACGCCGCTCAAAAACCCCCGAGTCCAACCAAACCCCCGTCGCAAGAAGGTCCTCCTCCCCTCCGACCGCCGGGGGCCGCTTCACTGCAATGCTCCGCGATCCACGGCCATGGCCTTCCTCAAGACCCTGAACCCTCTCATACGCCGGAGCACCACCCCGATCTCGAACCCCAGGCCCCTCCTCTCCCTCCACACCTTCCTCGCCTCATCCTCCCCCGCCACCACCACCCCCGCCGCTGCCGCACCCGCAGCCGCCCCCTTCGCCGGCGCGGCGCACGCCCACGCCCACGTCCCCGTCCGCTCCGGCGGCCCGCTGTTCCTCTCGTCGCCCCCATGGATGCTCTCGCAGTCCGCGACGCCGCTCACGGCCGCGGCGGCCGCCCTTCGCGACAAGCTCCGCAAGGCCCAGGCCCTCGCCGGCGGCCGCGCGCAGGCCGTCGCGGACGCCGTGCGGTGGGACAACAGGCGGATCACCGGGGGTGAGGCGGAGGCCGCGCCTTCGGCGGGGGTCGTGGGAGGTGGAGGCGAGAGGTTTCTGAACGCGCCCAATTTGGTGTCGATTGGACGCATGGTGTCAGGGCCGGTCATTGGATGGTGAGTGTTCATTCTGTGTTTACTTCCAGCTATAGAGCTGTACTGTTAACAGATTGACTACAGATTTCACGGTTGGCAGTTGGACTGAAACTAAATTGTTCAAATTTAAGAACACATAAATAACCATGATCTACTGATTCAGAGCCTGCCTCTATTCATGGAACATCGCACATTTTAATCGTTTCACTGTATGTCAATGAAGTACCATGATCTGAAAAGGCAACAAATGCTCCTGAATGATGATACACACTGTTAAGCTTGTTTGGCCTTTTTAGCAAATAAATTTCAAGTTACAGTTCCCTGATGTGTGTGACGAAGTTGATTTTGGAGGTGTGGCGAAGCTAATTTTGCAGCTGTGGATTACTATTTGCGTTTAGGAGGGTGTTAGAGGATGCAGAGCAATGATTTAAATCAGGATATTCTCTAAAGAAAATGGGCCATGATATTAAGTAGAATATCTGGTCACCAAGGCATGTGATCAAATGGTGGGGCATGGTGATTGGAGTGTTTTGGAGTTGAAACATGTTGAATAAATGAACCTTCCTCAATGTTACATATGGCCATATAGATTTGTGTTCGAGTTTGACTTATCAAGTTTGCGCATATCAGCCGGGGGCACTGAAGTTGGGGTGTTTGCATGTAAAGTGATATTTCATAATGCAAATGGCTCAATTTTGCGTGTAAACACGTTGCGAGTTAGAATCAGGCAATCCGCTGCATCTTTTGCTTATTTCCACAACATAACCTGAATTCTTGAAGACACATTCTAGTTGTAGAATCATTAATCTCGAAGCTTACCATCGATCTTTGTTAGCTTTTGTGTTCATCTACTTAATCTTTGTGAGAAATCAAATAATGATATTATCTTTCACAGAATTAAATATAACTCGATTCTGCAGGTTATTTTTAGGGGGACGTATTGGCTACGTTTCTGGGCGCAGCTGCAGCGTGATGAGCACAACAAGAACCTACTCTCTTCGTTGAGCACAAAGCTAGAGATGGTCTCTTTAGAGCAGGCCAACGGAGGATGGAAGCAGTTATATCGTTTGCTTTAATTCTTGTCTCTATATTTTGAGTTGATGTGCTCTTTGATACCAAACTTTGTAATAATGGGCTGTGTACGTCTCTTGACGTAGAAGCCGGATTTTGTATCCATTATCTAAAAAAAACATGGTTGATGTTTACAACTAGAGTTCAACGAGACAAGAATGATTTTTTTTGCTTTTATTCAAATTTCTACACACAAATTTTAATGTGCTCTCAATTAATAATTAAATACTGTAGTTTTTCATTAGAAATTAAGAGATCAAGTATGGGCCAGGTATGATTTTTGAACAATTAATAAAAATAAAAAATATCTTAAACATTTAATAATCGGAGACATGTCTCAATCTTACACTGACATCGTGTCTACATCCATCTGGTTAATTTACATATCAGTTTGACCTGACCCCGGCCAATCTATATGTAATTAAGGGCGGCTATTGGAACAAATTAAGTGAATTATTGAAGAAGATTATACTCCTTTATATGAATTAAACGCATATAACGGCCCCCACAAATCTTTTGCCTCGGTTATTATTGCTGCTAAGTTGCTTAGAGGCTAAGTTTAACCTGCAGGTTGACATGTACATTCTGGCATGCATCCCCTAGGTTTCCCAGTAGTCAGCAAAAGCTTTAGCCTTCTGCAACTGTACGTGTAATGTTGGCTTTGTGCTTTATTGACGTTTCTTCCTTTTCCCTGCTTGGGAGTGCATGTAGTACTATCATGCATCCGTGTAAATTAGGACCTTATTTAAAGAGAGAGCCAAATTTCTTGCGGATTTTAGGGATGTACATACGCAACTAATTACTTTTGTCTTTGATGGGATCGAGGCTATACCAAATCTTTGTCTGGTTTGCCTTGTCCTCGATAGTGCTGAACTCTTAATTCTGGGAAGAAGCAGTAGCTTCTAGGCTGCTAGCTTGCAGTACAGGCCAAGGATGGTATGGTATGTATATTACATTAACTTTTTTGACACCTCTACATCACATTCACATCATTGTTGGTACTATATTCTTATGTCCAAAAAGGAATTACTGGTGCTATTAGAGATGCTTTGTGTGAATAGTCTGAAAGATACCTGGTGGCTCTCACAGTATGATAAGCGGTTAAAAAGGGAAGGCATAGCAGGACCACTGCAATATATGTAGCCCCCCTAGTGTCTTGTGTCTTGTCCCATGTGTCAAACACAGTACTAGCTACTTCCTCCTACGCCCTGTCTATTTGTACATGATAATTATTACAACTATATGCCGTTGATGGATATATGCCTATGTAATGTTGTG
>OAMR01000299.1:1561621-1586972 GCA_900205405.1 Echinochloa crus-galli
TGAGATACACCTGTCTCTTATACACATCTAGATGTGTATAAGAGACAGGAGTAGTATAGGACTATATCGTATTGACGTATTGCAACATCAACATTTTAGAGCTATAAGATCCAATTTTGCTCCTCGAAAACCGGCGCGGATTCTCTGACCTGATGAAGGCAAGTCACAACTGACTTTCCCCTCCCGGATGCCACCCATTACCCATCCAACGGCTGCAGCATCTATTAACTTTTCTCAATGCAAATAATTTAGTCTAGCTACAGCCCAAATAAGGCCCAATTCAAGTAAGTGAATAAACAGCCGGCTAATAGAGATATTTCTCAATATAAAATTGTATTTTCATTTAAATATTTAAACAGTTCTGTGCTCCAAATAGCCAAAAATAATATGGACTAAAACACATCTTATTGGGATACATGTGCTCAGCGATCTAACCCAAAACAACGAAACAGAGTTACACGTGGCAGCAGCTATTAAATTAGGGCCATAAAAAAATCTTGAATATACATATAATATCAATTTTCACATGAACCCGTACAAACAAGGAAAAAATTAAACTTAAAATAGAGCAATATTTAAACTAGTTTGATGTAAAAATGAGTGACAGAAAGTTTGAAAATGCTATCATTAAATTTGTGCGGTACTGGAGATTATTCTGATTTTTTTGGAGCTTATAATTGTTCAAAATATCTATGTGAAATGCCATATATTGAGAAATACGTATCTCTTTTAGCAGTTGTTTATTGAGCTCTTTCAAACTGGGTCATATTTGGACTGATAACTATAGTTGGGCCAAGTATATTTGCATTGAGAAAAGCTAGTAGATATAGGAGCCGTTGGATGGATAATGGGTGGCATCCGGATGGGGGAAAGTCAGCTGTGACTTGCCTTCATCGAGTCAGAGAATCCACGCCGCTCAAAAACCCCCGAGTCCAACCAAACCCCCGTCGCAAGAAGGTCCTCCTCCCCTCCGACCGCCGGGGGCCGCTTCACTGCAATGCTCCGCGATCCACGGCCATGGCCTTCCTCAAGACCCTGAACCCTCTCATACGCCGGAGCACCACCCCGATCTCGAACCCCAGGCCCCTCCTCTCCCTCCACACCTTCCTCGCCTCATCCTCCCCCGCCACCACCACCCCACTTTCAACTAGAACTGTACTGTTAACAGATTGACTAGAGATTTCACTGTTGACAGTTGGACTGAAACTAAATTGTTCCAATTTAAGAACACATAAATAACCGTGATCTACTGATTCTGAGCCTGCCTCTATTCATGGAACATCGCACATTTTAATCGTTTCACTGTATGTCAATGAAGTACCATGATCTGAAAAGGCAACAGATGCTCCTGAATGATTGGCCTGTTTTAGTGAATAAATTTCAAGTTTCAGTTCCCTGATGTGTGTGACGAAGTTAATTTTCGAGCTCTGGATTAATATTTGCGTTTAGGATGGTGTTAGAGAACGCAGAGAGATGATTTAAATCAGGATGTTCTCTAAAGAAAATGGGCCATGATATTAAGTAGAATATCTGGTCACCAAGGCATGTGATCAAATGGTGGGGCATGGTGATTGGAGTGTTTTGGAGTTGAAACATGTTGAATAAATGAACCTTCCTCAATGTTACATATGGCCATGTAGATTTGTGTTCGAATTTGACTTATCAAGTTTGCACATATCAGCCGGGAGCACTGAAGCTGGGGTGTTTGCATGTAAAGTGATATTTCATAATGCAAATGGCTCAATTTTGCGTGTAAACATGTTGCGAGTTAGAATCAGGCAATCTGCTGCATCTTTTGCTTATTTCCACAACATAACTTAAATTCTTGAAGACACATTGTAGTTGTAGAATCATTAATCTCGAAGCTTACCATTGATCTTTGTTAGCTTTTGTGTTCATCTACTTAATCTTTGTGGGAAATCAAATCAGTTCGTTTCATAACTTGAAGGTTCGTCTTCGATTTGCTCATCCTTCTTTTGTTGTATGGTATCGTAGCTCAGTATGCCAATACTGTTAAAAAGATCTTCATCTTTAGACCTGTTTTTCCTTTGTTCTGTATATTTTGATGAATTTGCAGTTCTGCTGTTCTCAGAGTTTTATCATGCCCTCGGTGCTGCACATTATATTTTTTTTCCCTTCTTCTCTGTGGTCCAGTTCTTGTTCTGACGAACTCCGTGTACTTTAGGATGATTGTGAACGAATGGTATCTTCCTGCCTTTGCCGCATTGGCTGTCTCTGGTGCAAGTGATTGGGTAAGAATTACACATTTCGGTATCATGAAAGTGCATTAGAATTTTTCTCATTCCTTCATTTTTGTTGTTTGAACATAGTTGGATGGCTTTTTAGCAAGGAAGATGGGCATCAATTCTGTCTTTGGATCATATTTGGACCCTCTAGCTGACAAGGTTCAAATTGACACTTACTAGCTTTATTTCTATATTATTTGTACTGCTAAAAATGATATGCAATTTCTGTGGTGTTACTTAGGTTTTGATTGGCTGTGTTGCTGTAGCCATGGTTGAAAAAGACCTTTTACATCGTGAGTAGATCAACATGCAGCATCATGTTTGTTTTGTACCACAAACTAGCTCATATTTTTTTTGATTCCATATTTGTATTTACCTGAAGGTTCTGATTTCTATCAATGTTTTAACTTATATACTACTTGTTTTGCTTGAAGCTGGTCTTGTTGGACTGGTTGTTATGAGAGACTTGCTCCTTGTGGGTGGTGCTTTCTACAAACGGGCTTCTAGTCTGGGATGGAAGGTACTATCTAACTATTAGATACACAAGTATATTGTGGCAGGTTTACAATTAAGCTGAATGCCCTTTACCATTCTTGTGCCAGTGGAACAGTTGGTCAGAATATGTTAACTTAGATGCAATTCATCGCGAGAAGGTTGAGCCTCTGTTCATCAGCAAGGTATGGCTCAATTCACGTAGCATTGATCTTGTAAGCTTATTGACCTATCTACAAAAGCATGATAATAATTGTTGATTGCAGGTGAACACAGTATTCCAGTTAATGTTGGTCGCAGCGGCACTTCTTCAGCCAGAATTTGGCACAGAGGAGACTCAGAATTACATTACACTGCTGAGGTGATCCCTTTGCCATATTCCAACTGCTGTTTCTCTAATCCCTTTCTTCTGGTGCTTGCATGCAACCTTATGTCGCAGTGAACCAATTCAACTATTTGTTTACCTGGTGCCACTAAGTAGTCCTGGCATGAGCATTTGTTCAGTAAATCTGGTATATTTACAATTTCGTGCCCACGATAAACATTAAAGCAGAAGAATACTTGAATCTGGATCTGACACTTGTTAGAAAGGTGCAGCTACAGAGGTCTAGTGAGCATTTTGCTGAGAAAATGACGTTTGTTGTTTTATTTAGCACTGTTTACTAAATGGTATTTTTCTGCAGCTGGCTTGTAGCTACTACAACAATCACTTCCACGATAGGCTACGGGGTGAAATACTACAGGATCAAACCAAGGGGTCGATGACTGTTGCTGCATGCAATTGTTTCATGGATGACTTGATGTAGATGATGGCAGGCATACAGTGACATACAGACATGTATCCGGCATGCATAGTTTACAACTGCATGACTACGGGTGCACAATTTACAACTGCACGACCATGGCTTCTGTTGAAGTCCAGCATTTTTGGAAAGATTGGAGAAGTGAAGACCTGCCTCATGAATGAATCAGCGCATGATTTGTACATTAGACCTTGGGCCTCTCTCCTGTGTCCTGTAGCTGTTAAGTTTTCCTGGCTACTACTTTCCCCTAGTTTCGGCCTAGAGTGCTCATCAAAAACCAGTTCCCTGTAGCTGTTTAAGTTTTCCTGCTTATTACTTTCCCCTAGTTTCGGCCTAGAGTGCTCATCAAAAACCAGTTTGCTTTGGCCAAACACATCAGTTCTGTTACCGACTTGCCGGTGTATATATGTACTTCAGAATATTTGAACTGATTTGGAAACCATGGCTCATCCGGATGGAGGTGGATAGGTGCTGTCCTGCTTCCAGAGTTCCAGATGCTTTCGTAAATCTGGTTAAAACATTTACGACTGTAACCGTGTATCAACGCAACTGTTGAGCTGAGCCTTTTTCTTTAACCTCTGGAAGAGCGGAAAAATTTAAGGGTGTCCCAAACTTCAAAAGATTTCGAAATGTTTTATTAAAAAAATTGAAATGCGCGCGTGTTCTATGTCCACGTACATAATCATCACTTCTGATCACTGATCACTAGCATGCAAGGGATGCGGAATATGAGAAAATCTTAATATCTTTTAAACTACTTTTCAAATTCCGGGTATGCTAATTTTAAGACTTCCAACGGAAATATTCAAAATTCAAAAAAAAACATTGGTTATCGAAGTTTAAACGTGTTTACAATACCTACCAATTGGATGTGTCTCCGACGGAGTAGTATCTTTCCCTCTCTGCTGGGGCTTTTTTGCCTTCACAGCGGTGAAACAAACAATTAATAAATCTTCCAGATAAGGACCAGCGTGTATATTTACGCTGGTCGTGTGCCTGCCGAGACAGAGCCCTTGAGCCCGAGCCCCGTGCACGGGGATTACCCTGAAGCCCTGAACCCTACTAAAACCTTGAAGTCGTCACCCGGTGGCGCTGGCATCCGTCGAGACGATTTCGGGTGAGCAATCCTCTTCATTGCCGGTAAATCAGCCTTCCGGCAACCTGGTTGTCCACATTTTGTGGTAGAATAGGCACTGTATCGCGTTCTTGCTCTCGGAATCGCATCTTTCCCCTTTGCTGTACTTCACGCCCTTTTGTTTCATCTAGGAATGCACAGGAGAAATGTTTCCGGGAAATAGGCATTCGCTCAATCGCTCTCTCGAGTCCCAGATTGCTTATGCGCAGGCTTGAATCCTGAATACCCTCTCTTTGCGAGGCAGAATGTTTTAATGTGGTCAAGCAAAATATCGGTATCCCTACCATTTCGTAGATTGAGATTTTGTTCTGGGGACTGGGGTGGTAAAGGCTGGATAGGAATTTCTTAGTGCCTGTCTGCCCGACAAGATTTTAATACCGTATCTGCTAGGGTATTCCAGAAGGGGGCGATATTCTGTGCTGTGCAAAGCAGATCTGATCTGTCACTTACTGGGGGTGCTGGGCAGTGGGGCAGCTGCTCTGAACTAGAACCCCCTAGTTTGGTGACAAGGATTTACATTGACAAATGTGAGATAGAACCAAATTTCAGTACTCCGTACATTATTATGTGAAAAAAATCAGCTAGACACGTAAAATTTCCATATTGATGTAAAAGGGTGACATTGAAGTCTTGGGATACTTGCATTCCCCTCCTGTGAATCATTGGCTGTGTTCAGTTCCAAAAAGTGTATGGGAAAATTTGGGGAAAAAGTCACATCGGACACTGTAGTGTACTGCAGCACTTTTCGTTTGTTTGTGGTAAACATTGTCCTACCATGACCTAACTAGGCTCAAAAGATTCGTCTTATCGTGTACATCAAAACCATGTAATTAGTTTGTTTATTTACCTATGTTTGATGCTCCATGCATGAGGAGAGAGATTTGATGTGATAGGTGAATAGTGAAGTTTGGAGAGAGAATTTTTGGGAAGTTTGGGGAACTAAACACAGCCATTGCTTCTTGTACCAATCATATAATTCTTCCCTTGCAGGTTTGTGAGCTGCAATGAAGTCAGATGAATCCATACATCTCAACTACAGAGAATATGAACACTGGAAATATGAGAAGTTCGTTCAGTTTGTTAACAACCTATTGCTCCTCCGTGACAGGGTAGACCTGCATAGATTCCAGCTGCACTTTGATAGCCACCATCTGGCAAACTGCAATGATGTGAGGACGTGGATTGGCTATGCGGTGAAGAATAATGTCAAAGTGCTAGATGTGAACCTGCATCATTATGATAAGACTGTTTTACCTCGTTGCATTTTCACCTGCCGCTCACTTCAGGAGTTAAATTTGTGGATGGGAAAAGCTCCTTATAAAGATTATGAGCATGAGGGACTTGTGCTACCAGACATAATCAGGCTTCCCTCCCTCAGAAAGTTGACTCTCCGTGATGTGGAGGTGGACACTTGGCGTCTTGCGCAAATCATTGCTCGGAGCCCTGGCCTAGAGGACTTGCATTTGATAAACTGTGCACAGCATCTTGAGCTTGTAGACTCAAAAGTGCTGAAAAGTCTGACTTGTGATGGTTTCCTAGGTCGAGACAAAGGACTCACAATTGCTGCCCCTTGTCTCATTCACTTTAAGTGCATAGGCTTGGCGCTGGAAGAAATTTCTTGGCAAGAGCGGCCATCTCTAGAGAGTGCACACATTGTTGGTTCTCTCTATAGTAGCACTTTTGATGGTCAATCTGATATTACTGGGATCTTTTTGCATGCCAAAAGACTTGCATTGTTCGGTTTGGATATAAAGGTATTCTTGACTAAAGACAAGTACATCTATTTTATTGTTGCCCTCAATATTTTGAGTGATAGTTTGATGGGTTTTTAGCCTATACTATACTTGGCATGTAGAGTTTCTGCAAATTTCTCGTATTTGATGTTTGGTATTGCTTATATTCAATTGAAAACATGGGCAAAAATAAGAAGGGGACTAGTTTGACACTTCCACTTAAATGACACACTTGCTCTTCTAAAAATAGGGAAAAGTAAACTGCTAGTCTACTTAGAGCACAATAACCAAAACTGGTCACACTCATAGCAATGGACAAGGATGAGTGTTATTTTGATTAATTGACTACTTTTTTTAGGACAGCTAAATTACTGCCTTAGAAACCATGAAGATGGTCTGTGAGTTCCTTTTTTGTTGGTATGTTCGGTGATAAGTTTACCAATGCAAGCACATTAGATGTCCACAAATCAAGATACTCTATTGCATGCATTACTTGATCTATCACTACATAAGCAGCCTGGAAATTGATGCATTAAGTATTGGTCTGTGTTGCTCTCCAAAGCACAGTCATGTATTTTACCTTAGCTTTAAGGTGAATTTCAAATCAGGAATGATCATGATCCTTCCATAAGGTTTGTCAAAGCTATGTATAAAGATGAATTTGCGGATCATAGAGATTTGAATGGAAAAACCTAATACTAGGGAGTGCTGCATGTTCTTCTGTTAAAGTCTTTTAGTTCCTTTCTTGAAGATGTTCCATTAACTTTAAATGATCTTCATACTGAATATTGTTATAGGAAAGAAACCACTACCAAAGCTTGGTTAATATTTTGCTATACACATTTTTAAATATTCCTAAAGTGTGCCGTTGATATGAAGAACTGTTTATACTTAAAATCACAAGTCAAAGATCAGAGATTGCTTCTTGTAACTTGTGGGACATCTGCAGCATCTCAATCCTATGTATTTGTACACCAGGAATTTAAATGTGAATCTATTCATGAATTCAGTAGGGTGAAACTTTTGATCTCATTGCTTTTTGTATTTGAAAATTGTCAGATATGGTAAAAATGGTAAATATTTGTTAGGTTTCATACGCAATGGTGTCATTGATGTGTGGCTTTTATGTTTCTCAACTTACTTATTTGCTAGTATCACACTTGACAATATCCTGGTTTTGGCTTGAAATGCAAGATTATGTTGGAAAAGGAACTGCCCACATGCTCGACATTTGAGAGCCTTATAACCCTCGCAATTGGTGAATGGTGCTTAACCGATGGCTTGTACGCTGTACTCCGCTTCCTCCAGCTTTCACCAAGACTAGAAAAACTTATCTTGAAGCATACAAAGGTATCCTGCATTCCAAGTTATTGCCTTTTGTTTTGGGAAAAGAAAGTCAATATGTTATTATCTTTTTCCCTTCATTCCCTGTACTGTTTGCAGCTTGACAGGGCAAAGGAAGGTGCAGAAACAGAAGCAGTATCAATCACTGGGATGACCTTCCAATGCCCACTCCTTGAAACAGTAACACTACAATGTTCCAAGGATGATGGCGAAATTCAGAAGATAGTGGATGCTTTGGTAGCAACTGGCATCAGCTTGGAGAAGATACATATCACTTTCTATGAAGACATCCAAAAGAACCTAGCTGAGAGGAAGCGCACAAGACAGGAAGGGAAGATGGAACGAAGCATCTTAGAGAAGAAATTGAAGAAAAGTCAAGACTGGGTTGATGATAGTCACGCCATAAGTGATAGTGATAATGACGGCGACGAGATGGAGGAAACCTTGGGCTATGACTATGATGATTATTTCTAGAGCTCAGAAGGCTGCGTTGCTTTTTCTAAAGCTCAGCATGAACCCTTCCTCCTGCATTTCCCAGAGCTACGTTCTGAGACTTAGGGTTGCTTACCTAATGTTAGTGTAGTGTATTAGTGAAGTCTAATGTTGGTGATTTTCAAGTTAGTAGTTGTCTTTTATGTGCTCGTCGCTTCTGGACACCGGAGCAGAAAGTCTCTCTGCATGGCATGTTCGCAGTGTTCCGTTTTGGGCTTGGTTGCATACAGTCTCGATTAGGCACCTGCAGTTCTGCATATGTATCTTGAACGTTCGTGTCTGACATTGCGTAATTGTTTGGTTATGTGCTCTGTTCAGGACCATGCTTAAGAGGGCGACGGATGATCACTGGAAATGTTTGATTGAAGGATTAGTGATGACCGTACTAGGTCGCTCTTGCGGTGTTGATTCGATCTAGCATGCCACATCACATAGTTTAACAGTGATCTTGCTGAAATGCAATGCCAGAAATTCGAGCTGTGACATGGTAGCACGCGTTTGCTAGAGAAACGAGTCATGAGGGAAACTCAATTATATTCTAGAGTAGTATTTTTTAGTTTTTCTTCTTCTCCTCAGCTGTTCCACGCCTCTGTCAATTGGATGTTTTTTATGTTTTCACTAACAGCAGCATCAAGTTCGATGCAATTTTAGTTGCCATTTGTTGTCTTGACAGGGAGGACATGTCACATGAGACATTCCGCATTCGTGGAGGGAGATGGTCTTTGTCTAACTGTAGTTCCCGTACCTTCGATAAAAACAAATCTTTCGGTCTTCCGGATAAGGCCCACTCCCGCTTTGTACGGGGTTGACCATCCTGATCCTACACATCACACACGACATTGGCCGCCTAAACCCTAAACCTGAAGGCACGCGCTGGCGCCGGTTTCCATCTAGCGATTCCGAGCAAGCAGTCCTCCGGTAAATCCACCTTCTTGCAACCTTGTTGTACGCATTTTGTTGTAGCATCCTGCATCCGTATCATAGCGTGTTCGGTGTTACTGCTCTCGGAATCGCATCTCCCCCCTTTGCGCCGTCGTGTTTCATTTTCATCTTGGAACGCACAAGAAAAATGCCGCCCTTTGCAAAAGATGCATTCGTTTTCTCCACCTTTGAATCTAGGGTTGCTTGGCCAAATTTTGATCCCGAATATCTTCTCTTTTCTTGGTTATTAGAAAGATATTTGTCTGTAGTTAAGCAAATAAGTGCTCCGTATCCGTTCCAAAACCCTCTATTTTTCCCTAAAAAAAAAACCCTCTATTTACTGTTTTTCATGATTTGGAGATTTGAATCTGTGATAAGCTTGCAGAAATCGCTTAGTGACAGGCAAGATTTTCCTAGTATCTAGAGCGTTTAAAAGGGGGCAATATGTTGACATGGGCAAAATGTGTCTGCGCTTTCAGTTACTCTGGCGCTGGTAAATGCTCTGAACTAACCCCCCAAAGATCAGTCCTTTATGTAAAAGGACTGGCTAATTAAGTAAATTTTCATATTGATGTATAGATAACATGGGTAGTCTTGTGCTGTTGTATTTTTCCCTTGTGAATTATTGCTTCATGTATTAATTGTGGAATGCTTGCATGTCAGGTTTGTGGGGGTAAGGAATCCAAGCTAAGGGGGTTGCTATGGAGTCAGATGGATCCATACGTATCAACTACAGTGAATATGAACACTGGAGTTATGAAAAGTTTGCCCGTTTCGTCAACAACATGTTGCTCCGTCGTGATAACGTAGACTTGCATACATTCCAGCTGCACTTTCAGCACTACCATCCTATAAACTTCAAGGATGTGAGGACTTGGATTGGCTATGCGGTGAAGCATAATGTTAAAGTCCTAAAGGTGGACCTGGGTCAATATGATAAGACTTTTTTACCTCGTTGCATTTTCACCTCTCACTCGATTCAGGAGCTAAATTTGGAGATGGGAGAAGCTCCTGAGGATGATCTTGAGCATAAGGGACTCATGCTGCCGGACATAATCAATCTTCCTTCTCTTAAAAGATTGAATCTCTGTGATGTTGAAGTGAGTTCAATAGATCTTGAGCAGATAATTGCTCATAGCCCTGGCCTAGAAGATGTTCATTTGGTAAACTGTGCACAGCATCTTGAACTTGTAGAATCAAATGTGCTACAGAGGCTAACTATTCATGGTTTCTTTGGTCGAGGCAAAAGACTCACTATTGCTGCCCCTCATCTCATTCACTTTGAGTGCAATGGCTGGCCACTGGAAGAAATTTCTTGGCAAAAGCGTCCATCTCTAGAGAGCGCGCACATTGATACCTGGTGTTCTAGACGCACATTTGATGGCCGATCTGATTTTACAGGGATTGTTTTGCATGCCAAGAGACTTGCACTATGTGGTTCCGACATTAAGGTATGCGTGACTAAGGACAGGTTCTGTTTCTTTGTTGCTTCGAATATTCTGAATAGAATTTGGGTGACCTTTTTGTATCTACAGTGCTACTATACTTGGTATCTAGAGCTTTTGTTCAGTTCTCATATTCAATGGCTGCTATTGCTTGAATTCAATTAAAAACATGAACAGTATTGTCTTTTATGAAAAAATAGGACGCAAATTAGTTTAACACTAATAATTAAAAGTGAGCACTTCAGCTTCAAAAAATGGGAAGGTAAACTACCAGTCTACTTATAATTGACTACTGGTCATGTTTGTAGCAATGGGCAAGAGTGAGCTGTTATGCTTTGATTAATTGTCTACTCTTTCATTGGACTGCTCGAAATTACTACCTGGGAAACCATGAAGGTTGATCTGTGGAGTTATGTTCTCCTCGATATGTCCATGAATAAACTCCTGTATTGCATTAGTATGAAAATGATGCAGTTAATACTGGTTCTGCTGTTCTCCAAAGTGCACTCATGTATTTTACCCTCTCTTTAAGTTGAATTTGGCATCATGACACTTTATTAGATACTTTTATAATGTTCATTGAAAGTCTATAGTGTTTGGTGCGGGGATGTTAAGATAATGTAATGGGCATTTTCACTTATTTTTCCTGTTAAAATGGAAGAATGCAAAAACCTAATACCAGTGTGTACAACATGTTTCATTAACTTCGAATAGTCTTGATACTGAGTGTTCTTGGAAAGAAACCACTACTGAAGTCGAGTTAATATTTTGTTATACACAATTTTAAGTATTCTTGAACGCATTCCCTGATTTGATTTCTATGCTTTTAACCATATCTAGCGTAAAAATAGTGATATACACTGCAAAATTGAGCGATAAATTAAATCGAAGTTCACCAACTATGAGTGAGACCTTGAAGGTATGACGGCTACATTCAATTTCATTTTTCTTGTCAATGTGGATATTTTAAGAATTTATTATTATTTTTAAGAAGAATAAAAATGAGGTTGAACAAGTTTGATGAGTTGAAGATGCAAATGTTTCTCGACTTATTTAGTTGCTACTATCATGCTTGTTGCTTGGCATTTCCTGGTTTGTTATATCATAGTTATGTCTGACCACACCCTCGTGAACTTCTAGGTTATGTTGGAAAAGGAACTACGCACATGCTCAGCGTTTGACAATCTCGTGACTCTTGAAATTGGTGGATGGTGTTTGACCAATGACTTGTACGTTGTAGTTCGCTTCCTCCAGCTTTCACCAAGATTAGAGAAACTTACCTTACAGCAAAGAAGGGTATGATGCATTCAAAATTATTGCCTTTTTCCCCTGTGGAAGATTACTAGAGTGTACTTACTCTTCTTTATTTCTCTTGCTATTTGTAGCTTAATGAAGCAACAAAAGGGGAAACAAGTTCAATGCCAATCACTGGAATGACCTTCGAGTGCCCACTCCTTGAAACAGTCATAATACAGTGTTCCAAGGATGATAATGAAATTGAGAAGACGATGAATGCTATGGCTGCACTTGGTGTCAGCTTGGAGAAGATGCAAGTAATTTTTTATGAGGATATTGAAAGAGCAGAGAGGTGGGGTATGAGCCTGGAAGAGATGAAGGAACATGACAATTTAGAGAAAGAGCGGAAGGAAAATCAAGAGAGGGCAGATGACAGTAATGCAGGGAGTGATAACAATGATGAGATGGAGGATGAAGACGACGACGAGATGGAGGATGATGACGACGACGACGAGATGGATGACGATGAGGAAGACGATTTTTAGAGCTTAGTGGGACGCTCCACTGCTTCGTCAACTCCCAGCTGTTATCTTACATCTTCGGGTCTATTCTCCAGCGTTGGTTCTGACTTGGTCATTGGTGACTCTAGTAGTGAGGCTACACATGGTGACATCAAGTAGTCTATGATGATATGTTCCTGACTTCTGGACCTTGGAGCACCAAATTTATTTCTGCATGATATGCCTATCTGCCGCGTTCCATTTTGAGCCTGGATGCATATTATTTGTCGGCATATCTTCCGATTGTTCCTCAGTAATTGGCTGCTTGGTTGTGAGTTTGTGACCGCATAATATCGGAGGTTCATTTGTGCTGTCCACTCCTTTGTGATAACAATTGACAACGCCTACTAGAACTTCGCCATGGTTATGCGTTCCGGCTTGGTCGAACTGATTTGGCTCAGTCATTTGCAGGGTTCCTGTACCGTCGCGTCAGTTTTTTTTTAGCAATATTGCGTCGGTTAAATGTATCAGCCGGGTGGCTAGTCAATAGCACGCCATCCTTGGTAGAACCTTTGTGGTTCGGTACCAATTTTTTTGGCATGCCTGAGTTTTGGGAGGCCAAAAATTAGGCCAAAATCTTGCCAACATTTTGGTAGGATACTTGTGAGATGTTGGCAGCTTTTGGAAGCAAACCAAATGGCTTCCAAAATTTTGGCATGCCCATATTTTGGTATGCCAATGTTTTGACACCAAACCAAGCAGGCCCTGTATCGTACATTTCTACATTTCAGGGGATTATTTGCTATACTGTACATAATGGGCTCCATTCCAAGTCCCGTTGGGTTTGGGGGCCCATTGGGCCGCAGGGGGCGTGACGGCGTAAGACTATGTGCAACGGTTGCCCCTAAATCATCCTGGGCCACTACAGTAGCGGGTTTTTTCGGTAAAAAGCGATGCAGCGGCAGACTGTACACCCTCCTGTATTCTGCAGGGTCGCCGTCCCCTCCCCAAATTTTGGGGAGGCTGCTCCCTCCTCCAAATCTCGCCGAGTGGGACCCACAGGAGGATGGCGAGGCACGCGAGGGGCTCCGGCCGGCGGACGAGGCGGCCGTCGTGGAAGACCAGCGGCCGGGGGTACTCTATCCGGCTGTCCTCCGCGTCCCGCCGCTCCCGGCGCCGCCGGCGCCGAGCGCGCAGGCGACGTCGCCGCCAGCAGCACCGCGGCGAGAGTTCCTCCACCGGCGGATGTTCGAGATGCTCAACGACGACGACGACGGCGAGCACCGTCGCGTCTTCAGCGACGATGACTCCTCCGAGCCCGCGTCCGCCGCCACCTCCGCGGCGCCGTCCCCCGCCGCCCAGCTGCTGCACTGGACCCGAACCCAGCCCAAGCCTCGGCGCGTGCGGCGCCCCTTCCTCTTCTTGCAGCCTCTCTCTCTCTTTCCCCAACTCCATGCTCGTCCACAAGCTCGGCGCCGACGATGCGCCGCCGAGCTGCGTCGCCGTGCCGGCCCCGTCCCAGGCCGCCGTGACGACCTGCAGGTTGCGCCTCGTCCGGGCGGCGTCCGCGCCGGCGGTGGACCGGGTGCCGAGCTGCTGCACACCGGTCGCCGTGCTTGGGGGGCTCCGCGCCGTGCTCCGTCCGGCGCCGGCGGAGGACCCCTCCCGGCGGCCGGGACGCACGGAGTGGAGGGGGCGGGGTGCGGCCGCGGGATGGGGTGGGAGTTGGATAAAATGTTCCTAGGAATATTTCTTTTAGGGTCAAAATTTAGAGGATACTGTTGCATTCCAATGTTATTTGGAGGATAAAATTTTGTAAAGGAGCCTTTAAATATAGCTATAGGGGGTGAATTTTACAGTTTACCGCTGCACATAGTCTAAGCACGGCGCAGATCCCATCATCATAAAACCCACTCGTTCAACCCGAAAATGTCGTGCCAATTAACAACAACCAAGTCCCGTTTCAGGAGAACCCCTCCTCGCTCCAGCCATGCCGCCGCCGGGAAGCTGCAGGGACTACTCGGCGCTGCCCCGCGACGTCCTGCTGGGCATCTTCAGCCGGATCCCGCACGCCGACATCCTCCGGTCCGCGGGGCTCGTGTGCGCGTCGTGGCGGCGGCTGGCCGTCGCCGAGCCCGCGCTGTGGCGGCACATCGACCTCGCCGCCGAAGAGGACAAGATTTACTGGGAGAAAGACGATCCCGCGGGCGCGGAGTGGCGAGCGATGGCGTGCGCCGCCGTGGACCGCAGCGCCGGCCAGTGCGAGTCCTTCCGCGGCCGCGCCGACGACAACTTCCTCGTCTACCTCGTCGACAGGTGCGCACGCATTCAAGATCGATCTGGTGGGTACTGATGGAGTATAATGCTAATATTGATTGCGCTGGGGATTCCTGGCTGCTGTGCTTGCAGATCACCTTCGTTGAGAAGCCTCCATGTCACATCCCCGATTTTCTGGGGGGAAACACTAATCGAAGAGGTGATGAAGAAGCTCCCTCTGCTGCAGCGGCTCGTCGTGGCGCGCGGCCGCTTCTACGCATCGGCGACGACGGCGAGCACCGTCGCGTCTTCAGCGACGATGACTCCTCCGAGCCCGCGTCCGCCGCCACCTCCGCGGCGCCGTCCCCCGCCGCCCAGCTGCTGCACTGGACCCGAACCCAGCCCAAGCCTCGGCGCGTGCGGCGCCCCTTCCTCTTCTTGCAGCCTCTCTCTCTCTTTCCCCAACTCCATGCTCGTCCACAAGCTCGGCGCCGACGATGCGCCGCCGAGCTGCGTCGCCGTGCCGGCCCCGTCCCAGGCCGCCGTGACGACCTGCAGGTTGCGCCTCGTCCGGGCGGCGTCCGCGCCGGCGGTGGACCGGGTGCCGAGCTGCTGCACACCGGTCGCCGTGCTTGGGGGGCTCCGCGCCGTGCTCCGTCCGGCGCCGGCGGAGGACCCCTCCCGGCGGCCGGGACGCACGGAGTGGAGGGGGCGGGGTGCGGCCGCGGGATGGGGTGGGAGTTGGATAAAATGTTCCTAGGAATATTTCTTTTAGGGTCAAAATTTAGAGGATACTGTTGCATTCCAATGTTATTTGGAGGATAAAATTTTGTAAAGGAGCCTTTAAATATAGCTATAGGGGGTGAATTTTACAGTTTACCGCTGCACATAGTCTAAGCACGGCGCAGATCCCATCATCATAAAACCCACTCGTTCAACCCGAAAATGTCGTGCCAATTAACAACAACCAAGTCCCGTTTCAGGAGAACCCCTCCTCGCTCCAGCCATGCCGCCGCCGGGAAGCTGCAGGGACTACTCGGCGCTGCCCCGCGACGTCCTGCTAGGCATCTTCAGCCGGGTCCCGCACGCCGACATCCTCCGGTCCGCGGGGCTCGTGTGCGCGTCGTGGCGGCGGCTGGCCGTCGCCGAGCCCGCGCTGTGGCGGCACATCGACCTCGCCGCCGAAGAGGACAAGATTTACTGGGAGAAAGACGATCCCGCGGGCGCGGAGTGGCGAGCGATGGCGTGCGCCGCCGTGGACCGCAGCGCCGGCCAGTGCGAGTCCTTCCGCGGCCGCGCCGACGACAACTTCCTCGTCTACCTCGTCGACAGGTGCGCACGCATTCAAGATCGATCTGGTGGGTACTGATGGAGTATAATGCTAATATTGATTGCGCTGGGGATTCCTGGCTGCTGTGCTTGCAGATCACCTTCGTTGAGAAGCCTCCATGTCACATCCCCGATTTTCTGGGGGGAAACACTAATCGAAGAGGTGATGAAGAAGCTCCCTCTGCTGCAGCGGCTCGTCGTGGCGCGCGGCCGCTTCTACGCATCGGCGCTGATGATGCGCGCGTTCCTCGACCACTGCCCCAATATGGAGCTGCTCGACGCCGGTGGCTGCTACACCGGCGAAGTGATAGGGTACAGGCTGCGAGAGAGGTGCGAGCGCGCGATCAAGGAATTACGGCTTCCGCAGGTCGACCCAGGGGCCTGCATGTGCTGCATAAACTACGCTCAGAAGTACGTAGATGAACATGATGACGGATTCGTACTTTCGCGTTCTCCTTAGTAGAATGACACGCAAAGTCGTTTGGCGCGTGTTCCCCAAAATAAAGATATTCTAGCTACTTTCGTGCACACTAGTGTGGCTCATCAAGATGATCAAATGGAGCATGCACACTCTGCTTCTCATGTTAAGAGAACTGCGTCCTGATAAGGATCGATTCATGCTACTTTTACAATTACAACTTTTACAAGTATAAGGAACGAGTCTATCCATAGCAGCTTATTCAATAATTAATTGTCAGTATATTTCGAATATTTTAATATAAAATTATAAATGAACATTTGAAAAAGTTAAATTAGCCATTTTGTTTCTTAAACTTTTCTCAAACTTTCAAGGGTAGAATATAAATGGATAAGTGAAACAAACATGTCATAATTCTCCTCTTAATGAAATACATGCTCAGGCACGGTCGTGAAAAAAAAACATGTCATAATACTTTCTTTGTTTTACATCACTAAAAGTAGTAAATTGCAAGGATAAGGTTTTGTTTATATCTTGTCAAGATTTCAAATATGCCAATATGGTAGAAATGATGTTTGATTTGTGTGAAGATCTTGTAAAATTGTTGGTCTGTAAATAGTGCACAAAAGATAATGATATCAAACCTCTATAAAATAGAGCAAAATGCACCTAAGATATTTAGAAACATCCAAATTCTCATATGGTGTTCAAGGATATATATTATTATTTAACAATTTTCCATCCCTATAGATTTCAACGGACCATAACGTTGGTGCCAATGTGCTATGCGCTCTAAGCCCAGCGAGGCGACTATATTCCACCAATAAAGTGGGACTAAAGATGAGTATTACCTACACCTCTTTTTTATGCATGTCAAACTTTAAGGTTTACTAGGAATTCAGGCTAGGTCTCTAAATTCCAGCACAAAGGTTATGTTGGAAAAGGAACCGTCCACATACTCTTAAAATTATTGAAACTCTTGAAGCTAGGTGATACCCACGATGCTGCAGGAATTCCCAACGACTGTATACATGATTTAAGATGACATTTGAAAGTAAAAACACTAAAGTGATTGCAATGCAACATTCTTTTACAAACGATGTTATACATAAAAATATGTTCATTTTGTTGAGAGAGAACAACTCTTAAATAATTGATCATTTATGTATTTCTACTGTGCGAATTTTATAGCATTATACTCGCAAAGACCATGGATGCTATTGGTCATAGAAGATGGGTAGATGACATAAATAGATGATCTTAATGGATGGTGATGTGGCATTTGATATAATGGGTTTTTGTATGACGTGGATAGTTTGCATGTTGAGAGAAATATTTAGTGGGATGCATCTATAGAGGTTATATATAGATTGACCAATGGAGTTTGATCGATGACATGTACATTGTACTTAGGGGTGGTAACGGATCATGGCCCGTTTGTTCCTTCACAATCTAACTTGGCCTTAACAAAATTTAGCTCAAAAACTAGTATTATTTTGGCCCGGCCCTAATCCGGCTCGATTCTTAAAATTTCTAGTACAAAAATGAGGGTTCTTTACCACCCCTTGTACTCCACTTCCTCCAAGGCTCCAACTATCACCAATACTAGAAAACTGACCTTAGTGCATGCCATGGAATGCTGCTTACAAACTATTGCCTTTTCTTCTCTAAGAAAAATATCAATAAACCACATTTTTATTTAATTATTCTTTGTACCGTCTCTAGCTTTCCAAAAGATGGAGAACGTGGATAGATGCAATGCCAATGATAGAGTGTTTCAAGGATAATGGCAGAATCGATCAGATAGATGGCGAATGCATTGGTAGCAAATGAGTTTAGCTCAGAGAAGATGCATGTTAAATTTATCGAAGATATCACAAATATTGAGATACAAGAGTCATTACATGCTCTAGCAAAGCATGACAAGGAATTGACAATTGAGCATCTTCGAGAAGAACTTGAAAGCAAATCCTTGTAAGGGAATTGAGCATCTTAGATATTCACGGAGTGACATCTATGACGAAGTAGATATTCATGTTATTCAGCTGTATGTATTGGTTGGCCCATGTCTTGGAAAAGAGAGCGGCAGGCAATTGCATTATTGGGCTTGCCGGCACCAGCTTTGATTCGGCCCAATAGCCCGTGGCTCATAAACGTCTTTTCTCTCACCTTCGGGCTCCTCTCTCCCGACACCCAAACCCTCTAGTCCCCCTCGAGACCTCTGCCCCTTCCGCCCTCCGCCGCCACAGCGAAAGGATGGAGGTCGAGAGGTCCAAGACCGCCGCAGCGGCGGGGGTTTCCTCCGCGGGGATGGCGGTGGACCACCCGGCGGGGCCTGGCGCCATGGAGAAGCCGCAGTTCGATGCTCTGATGCCGAGCGAGATGAGCGGCGGGAAGCCTCAGTTCCGGAAGGTGTCCGTGCCGCCGCACCGCTTTGCCCCGCTCAAGCGCTGCTGGATGGAGATCTACACTCCCGTCTACGAGCACATGAAGGTCGATATCCGAATGAACCTCAAGGTAAGGGATCACCCAGCCTCAAATTCCTCACTCCGTGTTATATTTGGGCACAAAAGCGCTTAAATTATGAATTAATTATGCATGTTATAAGTTCCTACGTGTCGTGATTGGCGGCATGTTTGAAAGCAGGATTTCTCCGATGGTCTAATGCGTTGAATAAAGTGCCATGAATGTGAAAAAAGCTCTGTAATTTATAATTAAGCTTGGGGAGCAGCTAATTGTTTATAATACTACAGTTCAGTAGTTTCGTTATTGAAGCAAGCAATTCGGAATCTAATGATTGATCACATCTCCTCTTTTGCTTGAGGCTTTTGGTTCAGTTCAGAATTGTGGCCTTGTTACTAGTAATAGTTCAGCTTGGTAATTGATTTAGCAAAGCTTCTATCTGTTACCTGAATGATTCCGAAACACAAGAATAGCACATGGATCCTATGCTGAACTGAGCTGTAATTGGCCGAACTCTGAAGGCTTGTTCTGCTCTAGTATGTTGCTGTTACTATGTTTTTAAAGCTTCCAAAACTGTTTACAGTACCAAAATTGGGACTGGGGATATCATGGTTGATATCTTACTCTCTAAAAACATACTCCTGTGCCTATTTCTATTGTGTGCATGATTCATTGATTCGGTTGTTTTCCCCCATATGCTGAATGCATAAGTTCATAGCCTGCAAACTCATGAAATTGTTTCTTGTTCCAGGCAAGAAGGGTGGAGCTGAAAACAAGAAAAGACACACCAGATGTCAGCAACCTTCAGAAATGCGCGGACTTTGTGCATGCTTTTATGCTTGGTTTTGACATTGCCGATGCCGTTGCCCTGCTGCGTCTTGATGACCTGTATGTCGATTCCTTTGAGATCAAGGATGTGAAGACCCTTAGAGGGGAGCATCTGTCACGTGCCATTGGCCGCCTATCAGGGAAAGGAGGAAAGACTAAATACGCCATTGAGAACTCTACCAGGACCCGTATCGTTATCGCTGATACAAAGATCCATATACTTGGATCCTTTGTTAACATCAAGGTTGCTCGGGATTCACTTTGCAGCCTCATCTTGGGTTCTCCTGCCGGCAAAGTGTATTCTAAGCTAAGGGCTGTATCTGCTAGGTTGGCGGAAAGGTATTGAGTTGAAGGGGTTTTGCTCGCACCATGTGTGGTTGCAGTTTTGGTCACATAATATGTTGTTATAGTACCTGATTCGTGTGCTGGGGGCTGGGGCTATTTATTGTATCCTTCTGGAGAGCAAACTATATTTATGTCGAGAGATTTGATATATGCCTTGTCTACTGTTGCGCTTGTCTATCTGGTTATGTTGATGAAATACTGGAGCTGTGCTACTGCGTGTTTACAGGGATGGAAATTGCAGTGCGCTTTAATCTTCTTGCTCGTGTTTGTCAAGTTGTGTTGTTTTCAGTAGTATCTCTTATGGGTCAGAAACATATGCTTGGGGCCAGTGTATGATGTGTTGAAAGATAAAGATAAAGAGGGTGCTTGGAAATTACTGTGGTACCAAATATGATAAGCTTGAGGAACCTTTTGGAAAGAACTGAAGCTTGAGGAACCTTTTGGAAAGAACTGTGGTAGCAAATGTGATCAGCTTGATGTGTCGTGTTCCTGCTACGGCCGAACTGCCGTGCCTATTCCGGCGATGGAATTGTTATGTGCCGATCCATGGAATTGTTATGTGCCGATCCAGGTGGCGGTAAGAACGCCCTTTGAGGCTTGATCGCTCCGACGACAGACGGGCGTTCTATCTTCGCTGGGCAGCGCCGCTGCCATGGCATCCTCAACTCATCACGCGCGCGGTTTCCAGCCTTGTAGTCGTATCTCGTATGCCATCGGACGGTTCAATTTTTTTTAGATCATCGGACGGTTCAAATCGGGCGGTGTCATGTGTATTGTGTCCCGCACTCGAGCTTCAGGGTATATTTTTTGCAATTTAGCCCTTTTTTTGGTAAGAATTTGACATTTGGACCCCTGGTGGAAAGAATTGCAAAAATAGACCCCTGGAACGGCGCCATCAACAGAGGCGCCGTGGTAAGACATCACGGCGCCGTAACCTTTGGCGCCGTGTGTGGACACGTCAGCCCTCGATCTGCCAGCGTGTTCAAGGAACGGCGCCAAAGGTTGCGGCGTCGTGCTGTGTTACAACGGCGCTAACTCTGGTGGCGCCGTTCTGTAAGACATAAGCTGCCGCGGGCTCCCCTTCCGCCCACCCCTCTCTGTCTCATCTCTTCCTCTGTTCGAAACAGAGGGGGCGGCGGCCCCGCTCTCTCCCACAGCTCCGGCGGCCGCCTCGGTCACCGCCTTGCCGCCGGCGAGGGCCGTGGTGCTGACGGTGGCGGTGCCGCCGAGCCAGAAGAGGGCCCAGACGCAGGACCCGACCATCTTGAGCAGCAGCCGCTCTCTCCCACCCCTCCGGCGGCCGCCCAGATCCGGCGGATTGGGGAGCTTCTTGCGCCGGCGGCCACCGGATCCCGGCCGAGCAAGGTGAGAACCCTCCCCTCCCTCTTTTTTGTCCGTAGCAGTTGCTTCATTTTTGCACATTGGGTGTATATGTATATGGCATTGTTCATAGCAATTTTGTCCATAGCATTTGAATCCTATCATTTGAGGGAGATTAGTGGTTTAGATACTTCGACGATCTGTCCGGGGCTCGCTTGCTGTGTTGAAATCGATGGTTTTGGCAGTGATTAGTGGCACTGCCCTCCCTTGAATGAAATAGATTGTAATGTGCAGTGGTAGCTAGTCCAATGTTTAGCTAGATATGTGTGTATGTGCATATAAATTATGTTTTATCTCTTAGAGCATATAAATCCGCTTAGAGCTTAATTTTTGTTTAGGTTGGAATTTGTAATACAACCATGATACATAGAACTTGATTTTTTCTAGGTTATGTTGGATGTAGGCTATGATTTTTTTGAAATGTCCAATTTGTTTTCATAAGTGGATTGATTGATTTAATTTTGATATCTTAAATAGATGGATAAACTAGTGACCATATATCATGGTGGGACAGTTTCAAGGAATGAGATTGGAGGTGTTGATTTTGTGAATATGGAAGAATTGCCATTGTTGTTTAGTGCAAGGTCAGCTTTTAATGCAATTATGGAAAGATTGAAATCGATGTTGAGGTGGACGGGTGTTGATGGGGATATCATTATTCAAGGGGTGATCGATGTTGGGTCATCACAGGGTCCACGCATAAAGAGGTTGATCTCCATTAGTGGTCAGAATGAGTGGGAGAATTATGTGTCAGTTGTGATGGGCAGCGAGGTTAGAGCATTGGATCTGTTTGTGCGGAAGGTCTTGAGGGATGAACCTATACTTGATATGAACAACTCACCGCTAGAGCAGCCGCGGGTGGAACAGGAGGTTCATGTTGTTCCTTCTCAGCATGTTGAGCTGCCATTTACTCAGGAGGACGAGGCCAATGATGATGATTGGGTAGGTGCTGAATTTGATGATGTTGGTGTTAATGAGTCCGATGAGAGACTCGAAAACAATGAGCCATCACAACGTACTAATTCAGCTGAAGAACCTAGATTTGAGAATGAGGCTTGCAACCGTGTTGGTGTTCGGGTTATGGGTGATGATGATACGTATGAGGCTATGAGGGCGGTGGATTCTGATGATGATCGTTCTATTCCTCCACTGTCACCTAATAGTGAACAAATTCTTCGGACGCTGTTTCCCGACCGTGACCCCTTTGTTTCACATTTTTGTGATTTAAGTGAATCACACAAGGCCGTAGCTGATGGTGGTGTAGAGGGCCGTGAGATTCCCCACCCGGGTAGTAGCTCTATAATTCAGAAGGGACATGTATTCAAAGACATGGCGGCCCTTAAGATGTGGTTGAAGGAGTACGCCGTTGTGCATAACCGGCCATTTCGTGTCAAGAACTCGTACGCCCAAAGGCGGTACACCATAAAGTGCGAGGCAACACGTTGTGCATGGAAAGTGTGTGCTCGCAAGGTAAAGGGGACAGAAAGGTTCAAGATAACCACTGTTGTTGGCCCACACACTTGTGACCCTTAGAACGGCGCCATCAATAGAGGCGCCGTGGTAAGACATCACGGCGCCGTAACCTTTGGCGCCGTGTGTGGACACGTCAGCCCTCGATCTGCCAGCGTGTTCAAGGAAGCCAAAGGTTGCGGCGCCGTGCTGTGTTACAACGGCGCTAACTCTGGTGGCGCCGTTCTGTAAGACATAAGCTGCCGTGGGCTCCCCTTCCGCCCACCCCCTCTCTGTCTCATCTCTTCCTCTGTTCGAAACAGAGGGGGCGGCGGCGCCGCTCTCTCCCACAGCTCCGGCGGCCGCCTCGGTCACCGCCTTGCCGCCGGCGAGGGCCGTGGTGCTGACGGTGGCGGTGCCGCCGAGCCAGAAGAGGGCCCAGACGCAGGACCCGACCATCTTGAGCAGCAGCCGCTCTCTCCCACCCCTCCGGCGGCCGCCCAGATCCGGCGGATTGGGGAGCTTCTTGCGCCGGCGGCCACCGGATCCCGGCCGAGCAAGGTGAGAACCCTCCCCTCCCTCTTTTTTGTCCGTAGTAGTTGCTTCATTTTTGCACATTGGGTGTATATGTATATGGCATTGTTCATAGCAATTTTGTCCATAGCATTTGAATCCTATCATTTGAGGGAGATTAGTGGTTTAGATACTTCGACGATCTGTCCGGGGCTCGCTTGCTGTGTTGAAATCGATGGTTTTGGCAGTGATTAGTGGCACTGCCCTCCCTTGAATGAAATAGATTGTAATGTGCAGTGGTAGCTAGTCCAATGTTTAGCTAGATATGTGTGTATGTGCATATAAATTATGTTTTATCTCTTAGAGCATATAAATCCGCTTAGAGCTTAATTTTTGTTTAGGTTGGAATTTGTAATACAACCATGATACATAGAACTTGATTTTTTCTAGGTTATGTTGGATGTAGGCTATGATTTTTTTGAAATGTCCAATTTGTTTTCATAAGTGGATTGATTGATTTAATTTTGATATCTTAAATAGATGGATAAACTAGTGACCATATATCATGGTGGGACAGTTTCAAGGAATGAGATTGGAGGTGTTGATTTTGTGAATATGGAAGAATTGCCATTGTTGTTTAGTGCAAGGTCAGCTTTTAATGCAATTATGGAAAGATTGAAATCGATGTTGAGGTGGACGGGTGTTGATGGGGATATCATTATTCAAGGGGTGATCGATGTTGGGTCATCACAGGGTCCACGCATAAAGAGGTTGATCTCCATTTGTGGTCAGAATGAGTGGGAGAATTATGTGTCAGTTGTGATGGGCAGCGAGGTTAGAGCATTGGATGTTGAGCTGCCATTTACTCAGGAGGACGAGGCCAATGATGATGATTGGGTAGGTGCTGAATTTGATGATGTTGGTGGTAATGAGTCCGATGAGAGACTCGGAAACAATGAGCCATCACAACGTACTAATTCAGCTGAAGAACCTAGATTTGAGAATGAGGCTTGCAACCGTGTTGGTGTTCGGGTTATGGGTGATGATGATACGTATGAGGCTATGAGGACGGTGGATTCTGATGATGATCGTCCTATTCCTCCACTGTCACCTAGTAGTGAACAAATTCTTCGGACGCTGTTTCCCGATCGTGACCCCTTTGTTTCACATTTTTGTGATCTAAGTGAATCACACAAGGCCGTAGCTGATGGTGGTGTAGAGGGCCGTGAGATTCCCCACCCGGGTAGTAGCTCTATAATTCAGAAGGGACATGTATTCAAAGACATGGCGGCCCTTAAGATGTGGTTGAAGGAGTACGCCGTTGTGCATAACCGGCCATTTCGTGTCAAGAACTCGTACGCCCAAAGGCGGTACACCATAAAGTGCGAGGCAACACGTTGTGCATGGAAAGTGTGTGCTCGCAAGGTAAAGGGGACAGAAAGGTTCAAGATAACCACTGTTGTTGGCCCACACACGTGTGGATCCTCTGAGCCTAATCAGAAACATCGCCGGCTCACATCTAAGTTCATTGCCACCCGATTGTACCCGGTTATCAAGATGCAGCCAACTATCAGAGTCCGAACCGTGATTCAGATTGTGAGGTTGAAATGGCATTACACGGTGAGATATGGCAAGGCTTGGAGGGCACAACAATAGTCGATTATCTACTGCACTACTTCGTTAATCTTTTATTCGTATCACGTGACAAGAAAGCGCAAAACACATCACTTCACATCTTGTCTATTACATATCATCACAAATATTGTTCATTAATTAAACAATAGTGCAACATTGTTCATTAATTAAACAAGCGGCAATACAAGTCCATTACACGCAAACTACAACAATAGCCCAATACTCTCCAACAGTGCTCATAGCAACTTCCTAAGACATGGAAATCTAGAGTGCTACTGAGTGCAACGAGGCCACTTTCCCTTCCTCAAAGCGTCGGGATTCTCCTCCAATGCTTCTTTCGCACGACGGACACGCTCCAACTTCTTGTCCCTCTCCTCCTTCGACTTCG
>OAMR01000299.1:1590712-1608628 GCA_900205405.1 Echinochloa crus-galli
ATCACTTGACAACTAGTCTATTACATGTCATCACAATACAAAGTGCAACATTGTTCATTAATTAAACAAGCGGCAATAAAAGTCCATTAAACGCAACCTATAACAATAGTCCAATACTCTCCAACAGTGCTCATAGCAACTTCCTAAGACATGGAAATCTAGAGTGCTACTGAGTGCAGCGAGGCCACTTTCCCTTCCTCAAAGCATCAGGATTCTCCTCCAATGCTTCCTTCGCACGACGGACACGCTCCAACTTCTTGTCCCTCTCCTCCTTCGACTTTGCAGCACGCGCCCTTTCTAGCTCCTCTTCACGCTGCTTCCTTTCTGCCTCCTGTTTGCGCCTCATCTCCAACCTTTCATTCATCTCTGCATCAAACTGCTTCATTTTAAATCCCAAATCCTCGTCTCTCTCCTTAATCTCAGTGTCGATCCACTGCTCAAAATCGCACCGCGGCGGTGGAGTCTGCAAACGAAAATAACAATTAGATGATAAAACGACTAAAAATAACTAATTTGACCATCAATTTCTCACCTCCAAGCCGGCGCGGACCATCGATGGTGGTGGATCGAACGAAAAGTTCGCACACATCCAGTACCTTTGTATATAAGTTAACTCTTCCTCAGAAACTTCTACCTTGCAAGGATCACCGCAAAAGCACATCGGCACGGGAACACCACTAGGCAATTCATAAGGTTCGTAGGGATTGCGAGGGAGTAGTTGATAGGTATTTCCCCTATTCAACAAAACAACCAACATTATTCATCCTAGGATGATTCAAAATAACGAATCAAATCACAAAATCGGATACTTTACCTTGCTCTACCATCTCTACCACCTCTACCACGCCTAAGCATCCTAGGGTTCAATAAAACACAAAACACACATTAATCATCTAATAACAGTGACATCCAACACATCAAACCAAAATCAAATGCACTATCATATACATTTCAAATCCAACAACAACATGAGCTACCAAATCAAACCATACATTCCACGTAACCTGAACTACCATCTAAACCACAAATACCACACCAAACGAGCGTGAATCAAGTAAAAAACGATATGCATTTCTAGGGTTAACTTCACCATTGCATTACATCAAATGGGACCAAATCTATAGACACAATCAAGGGAGGGGAGGGAGCTAACCTTGCTCGGACGGGATCCGGTCGCCGGGCGGCGCCAAACCCCCAAAAAACTGGTGGATCTGAGAGGGGCCGGCGGAAGAAGAGAGAGAGGGCGCCGCTGCCGCTCGGCTGGAGGAGGAAGAAAGGAGCGCGGGCGGAAGGGAGCCGGGGCCTGGCTTAAGTCTTACAGAACGGCGCCACGATAGTTAGCGCCGTTGTAACACAGCACGGCGCCACAACCTTTGGCGCCGTTCCTTGAACACGCTGGCAGATCGAGGGCTGACGTGTCCAAGCACGGCGCCAAAAGTTACGGCGCCAAAAGTTACATTTCTAGGGAGCCGTTCTAAGGGTCCATTTTTGCAAATCTTTCCATCAGGGGTCCAAATGTCAAATTCTTACCGAAAAAGGGCTAAATTGCAAAAAATATACAGCTTCAGGAATCAGGCTATTTCCTCGCTTCTCATAGGCAAACGGTCGAACACCTCAACGGCAAAACACCCCCTCCAATGCGCGCTCTACTCCGCCTCCGGCGCCGGCTTCCGCTACCCGTCACCGCGCGGCTCTCCTCCTCCTCCTCCGAGCCCCACGAGATCCCCACCGTCTACTCCTTCCTCCAGCCCTCCATCTTCGCGCCGCGACCCAGGCCCCAACCGCCGCCGCCGCCCCCACCCCCGGCTCATGACGCTGCCCCCAGAAAGACGCTCCCCGCCGCCGACGCCGCGGCGCTCGAGTCCGACCTCCTCTCCGCCGTCGCCGAGGACCTCTCTGACGACGCGTGGCTTGCGTTCAAGTCCCTGGCCGCGTCCTCCCGCGCGCCCTCGCCCCACGCCGCCGCCGCGCTCGTCTCCCACCTCGCCGCCGCCGCGGGCGCGCACCACAGGCTCGGCCTCAAGCGCGCCTTCGCCGCGGCCGTGTTCCTCCTGGAGAAGAGCCCGCACGCGGCGCCGGTCCCGGAGCCCGCGCTCGGGGCGCTCTTCTCCGCGCTCGCCGCGGCGGGCTCCGCCGCGCCGGCGCTGGCGCTCGCGCGCGCGATGCTACGCTGCGGGCGCCGCCTCCCGGCGTTCTCAGTCTGGGGGCACCCTCTGATCGAGGTCACCCGCGATGACGTGAGCGCCTTTGCGGCTTTCCTCAAGGTGTTCGACGAAGCCTGCAAGATCGTGGTGGAGGAGAAGTCCCCTGCTGAGGCAGCGGCGATGCGCCCTGATCTCGCTGCCTGCAATGCTGTCCTTGATGCTTGCTGCCGCAGGCTTGGTTCGGTGGCAGATGCTGAGAGGATACTGGAGACTATGTCGGCCGTTGGGGTGTCGCCAGACGTAGAGACCTTTGGGTCCCTTGCCTTCTTGTATGCTTGGAGAGATGTTCCCAGCCGGGTAGATGAGCTCGATACATTGCTCGATGCTCTGGGCTTCATCAAGAAGGGATTTTTCAAGAATCTTGTCAGTGGGTACCTAAAATCCAGCAACTTTGAGTTGGTTTCATCGCTCATTCTCCGTGGAGTGAAGGAGTGCAGAGTAGGGGGTGGCAATGGATTTGATGAGGAAACCTACACTGAGGTTGCTCAGTGCTTTGTTGATCATGCAAGGATTAGAGAAGTAGCTCAGTTGATCATCCAAGCACAGGAGATTGAGCACACACAACAATCTATGTCAGTTAAGGATTCTGTTGGGTTTGGGATTGTCAATGCTTGTGTTGAGCTTGGGCTATTGAACAAAGCTCATGCCATACTCGACGAAATGACTGCCCAAGGAGCTTCTGTAGGGCTTGGTGTGTACTCCTCAATCTTGAAAGCATATTGCAAGGAACAGAAGACTGCAGAAGCTGCACAGCTTGTAGCGGAGATTAGTGCAGCAGGGCTTCAACTTGATACTGGTAGTTATGATGCTCTTATCGATGCTTCAATGACAGCCAATGATTTCCAGTCTGCATTTTCTCTTTTCAAGGACATGAGGGAGGCAAGGCTGCCAGAACTTAGGACAAGTTATCTCACTATAATGACAGGGTTGACAGAGAACAACCGGCCTGGCCTCATGGCTTCATTCTTGGACTCGGTGGTTGATGATCCAAGAATAGATATTGCTACACATGATTGGAACTCGATAATACATGCTTTCTGCAAGGTCGGGAGGTTAGAGGATGCTAAAAGGACATACCGAAGGATGATTTTCCTTAGATTTGAACCAAATAATCAGACATACCTTTCACTTATCAATGGGTATGTCTCAGCTGAGAATTACTTTAATGTGCTCATACTATGGACAGAAGTAAGGAGGAAGGGGGCTGAATTCAACCACGAGTTGATTGATGCTTTTCTGTATGCTTTGGTGAAAGGAGGGTTCTTTGATATGGCAATGCAGGTGATTGAAAAGGCGCAGGAGTTCAAAATATTTATTGATAAATGGAGGTACAAGCAAGCATTCATGGAAACCCACAAGAAACTGAAAGTGGCAAAGCTAAGAAAGCGAAATTTCAGGAAAATGGAAGCCCTGGTAGCTTTTAAAAATTGGGCTGGTCTCAATACATAACGGTATAACACTGCAACCTTGGTTTACCAACTATCATGTTTTATGGCTGATCATCTTTAGAAAGCTCTAGCAAGGGATGGATCTTTTGAGATGGTCAAGTAAAGCAGCCTGTTTGGCTGTCATAAGTTTGTAACAAATTAGATAGATTGGTGAACTTGTTCTCTATGATTTTTTTATAGGAATACCCCGTAGATTTTTACTTCGTACTTGGTAGAAACCTGTCTATGTACTAGTTTTCCATAGGGTCCGGTTCCAACTCCAGACCATGTATTACTGAAATGGATAAATAACAAGTTTCTCTTGAAATGTTTCCATGCATTTTTTTGCTTGGTGGTAAACAAAAAGAGATGCTATCTGGTGTTCTGTTCATTTGATCTACCAGTTCATATTGCTCAATCATTTCGCTCCCCAGTCACATACTGACAGTTTGACTTCCTGCTTGTTAATTTCATGGATAAACAGCTGAGTTATGAAGCGCCATGCATAAGTAGTTTATCTGGAGAAAGATTCCTCCGTCCCAAATCATAGATTGTTTTGCTTTTTCTATCTAGACATAGTAGAAATCATTTTACTGAGTCAATGCGCCCTCGTGTTTATACTGGAGCCTGTGAGATACTTTACCATCATACTACGTATACCCTTGGCGGAATAGCCAAATCTGTCCCTGAACTATCATCGAAAGCTCAATTTCGTCCCTAAACTACGAAAATGGTCATTCTCGTCCTCAAACTTTTGCAACCGGCTAATTCCGTCCTAGAACTATGAAAATGACCGTCCTTGCCCTCAAACTTTCGTAACTGGCTCAATTTGATCCCTGTCCAGTCAGCTATGGTTGTGAATTACCGATTCTACCCCCATGGCCATCTCTTTCAGAAAATAAGTGATGCACAAGGACAGGAAGAAACATGAAGCAATCAGAAATAGAAGATAAAAAAATTCATTTCGATGAGAGGAGGGTAGATCAACGAGATTCTATGGTTTATTTAAAATGAATCTGGTGGACTTCAGGGCTGGGGAAAAAGATGATCAAAGGGGTAGAATCAGTAATTCACAACCATAGCTGACTAGGCAGGGACGAAATTGAGCCGATTGCGAAAGTTTGAGGACGAGAACGGTCATTTTCATAGTTCAGGAACGAAATTGAGCCAGTTGCGAAAGTTTGAGGACGAGAACGACCGTTTTCGTAGTTCAGGGACGAAATTGAGCTTTGGGCAATAGTTTAGGGACGGATTTGACTATTCCGCCTATACCCTTCTAACAACTATATTATGCAAATATCCGAGGGTGCAGTAGCCTTTTTATACCAAGCGAACTACAGCACCATTGACATTCGCTTACACCAGGGATCACCTTCGCTGTCGCTTTGTCCATGGTGACTTTGATGGACTCGGACTTCCTTTGCTTGAGGAAGCTTAAACTTAGTCTCCGTGCGAAGCCTGCGAAATCCATTGTAGTCGTTGACGCTGCAAGGGCCTTCGCTCGTCATACCTGAAAACCCATTAGGCACAAACCCTTCGCAAGGGAGGGGCTTAGGTGGGAATCGTTTTCCCCAAAATAGCAGACGAGCGGTAATTTACTACAATACCAAATCAAATTAACTTAAGGTTCTAACATAGCATGCATTAATACATGACCGGTCCGCATAACACAAATTCGGTTCCACAAACATGTTTTTGATGAAATATTACAGGCTCTTGATACAAGAGCAGTTCCACATCATAGTAGGCGGAACAAAGACTAAGTTTATTATTATATATATGGTAATTGCCGGGAGAAATGCAGGCAGGCGATCAAAGGTGATGGATTCCCTTTCAAGTTTCTTGATGTAGATAGCAGCCTCCACAAGCATTGGACCTCCCTTTTCTCCCTATGGAAAACAACGAGAGGGTGACTGCAATTTAGTATCCTAGAATTCGAGTCTGACATGATAATAAATTAATAATCATCAGTGAAGAGGAGTACCTTGCTACTGTCTAGTTGGCTGGCTGGCCCCTGTTATAGAAAACGGGGTGGCTGTTCATCAGGGTATCTTTGATGGTTGCGATGTTCTCCGACATGATCTTGATCGCCGACGACACTGACCGAGGGCACAGGCCAGTCCCACGGGCCAGCTTCATCAGAATCTGGAACCCTGTAGTCATCACAGTTCCCCCAGCCTCTCCAATGGGGGAACCACAGTTCGCCGGGTTGGGGACGGGGACAAGGGAGAAGCCGGCGGGGAAGAGGGAAATGTTGTTCATCGCCTGTTCGCCATCCGGACTCGTGATCATGCTCATCACATGTTTGTCAATGGTGGAGTAGACCATGAATGATCCAGACGCGTCATAGCAGCTGTTCTGGAGGATCAACATGGTTTCCTTTTTCGCCCCGCTGCCATACTGATCGATTGCAAATACTCGAGTGAGATATGAAAATCGACAGTGAAATCACAAGCCTGAAATAATGAAACTGCACCCAGTGGCAGTGCCTGGTGGTGTTCTGGTACCTTGATATGCAGGACGGAGACAGCATCTTCACTTCCGACGCCATTGGCCACACGGACTTCCTCCTTCACGGTGCCTCCATTCACCAGGACATCCCACTGCCATCACCCGTGGGTAAGCATGAGTTACTTGAGTTCAGGCAGAGGCTATATAACGATATATTTGTTGCCATGTGGCCAGAGAAACTGTGTTCGTTGACATACCTTGACACGAAGCAGGTTGCTCTTGAGCAGGTCGAACACCTTCCTCATGGGCAGCTGCAGCAGGAACGTCGCACTCGCACAAACGACCGCGGTGTTGCTGCTGTCGTCATTCTTTCTGTACACAATCCTGACGTCTTCCTCCGTGCCGATCCCGCACTGGAGAGACCAGGCGTCCGCGGGGATGCCGGCGATGCTGCCGGTGTAGTTAGCGAGCAGATTGTCTGCGAGCTTCATGATGGTGTTCCTCCCCTTTGAATTGACTGAAACCATAACACATGAAGGTAACAATTTAAGTTAGTTTCTCTGATCCTACGTACTTGGTAGTGAGAGTAGTCTGGGAGAGTAATCAGATATTTTTTTTTCAGAGGCTGGCCATTACCGTCCATGATACAGTTGGTGACATGGGACACGTCTCTTTGTCGCGCGCACTGTCGCGCCATGCTCATCACCCAACGCCTGGCGCCGAAGAAGAGACTGCCCAGGCATGGCTGGAAGAGCTCATGAGTACCACTGTCATCAACTCGAACGTGCTCGATGACGGTGACCTGGGAAGAAGTTTCGGATACAGATCAAACATGGCACAGTACAACACAATAATGGGGTAAAGTTAAATTTCAAGCCGTTCACTAGCTGTCATACCTTGCAGCTGTTGTGCCTTATGGGCTGGATGAGCACTCCTGATGGCATCTTGCGGCACTTGCCACCGTCGTCCAAAGACACGTCCACGATAGCAATGGCCCCCTGTTCCAGCCTCTTGCAGTAGCGCAGGAACATGCATTTCCTAGCCGGCACCAGGGAGGATGGGAACACCAGCTCGACAGTCATCTGTCGTTTACTCGTTTTCAATGCAAAAGAGAGAGTGAAAGACAGTATGTGAGTATGTGAGTAATGGCTAAGAAGGACAGTTCTTATTTGCCTGTGCACTGCATTTTCACATATGAGCTGCTAAGTTGATTCTCGCTGCTAAAACTCATGAAGAAATAATTCATACCAGCTGCATAGCCCCATCATAGCCTGCCTCGGGATCCTCGGGCCAGTTGTACACCTTGGTGGTCATTGCACTGAACATGAGTCCAGCGAAGAATGATCCATACTTCTCCTGCAGTCATTTCAAACTGAGTTCAGATTTGCATTCAGATTTCAAATCTACAATGGTATTTGCTTCAATCAGTAATTCAGTATCAACATCTCACTCACAGGATCCATTAGGTGTCTCTCGATACTTATAGCGCCCAGCATGACCACAGCGCTGGCACGTGTAGCCTCTGTCTTCAATCCAATGGCACCACTGATCTGCCCTGGAAATGTTTGGGCGTAGGCCATGTTGTTCAGTACTTCGAATGAACCGCCAGGTACAGCCAGCCACAGAGGCCCGCTGGAGTCAACCAAAACGAAAAGCTCATGCGCCGAGTTATTGGCTATTTCAGTAAGCGCTTGTACGTCATCTTGCATTACAAAGGCATTTTCTGACGAGGACTCATGACGGAATACGGGGGTAGGTGAACTCAGCGTCACAGGGATTTCATTGTTGATACGCATCTGCCAAAGAAAAGATTCAACATCAGCGGAATTCGAGACACATATTAATAAGGTTTTGCAACTTGAGGCGTAATATTTCGCTCTGAGAAAGTCTAGTCTGAATATGATGCAGAGCTGCAAACTGACAGTTAAAGTGTTGGCTTTGAAGAGTGGAAATAAAGAGTTTACTTGATGTACCTGCAACTCTTGCTGCAGCATCTGATTATTCACCTTCAACCGTTCCAGTTCTTTGAAGAGCTGGAGTAGCCCTGGATCATTAGTGCATCTGGGACAGAAAGCATTACTCTGCACCTGCTTAAACTTGTTGTTTTCTTCCCTCAGCATTTCATTCTCCATTTTCAACCTGTAGTTCTCTTCTCTTCCAGATAGATGCTATTTATGCCATATAACAGAATCAGATAATTAGATATACCATTGCAAATGGTGAAATAGCTCAAGTATGAATGCAAAAATATGTCAGGAAACTTGAGGTGTCACATAAGATACTAGAATTTTTAACGGAATGTACATACAACCAGATTGTATGGCCAAGCTGTACGACCAGTGCTATTGCTGGGTCCCTGGCTTGAATCTAATCCTTTATTTGAATTAGTTATACAGCTGTATTGTTAATATTTAGCACTAAGCAGGTTTTATGATGCACTGCTAATAAGAAACTTTATCATGGAAAATTGCAATGGTGTAGAACAGACCTTTACATGAGTTCTCTTGTTCTGGAACCAAAACTTCACTTGTTGCAACCCAAGGCCTGTAGACATACTCAGGTACTTCCTCTGATTCTCATCAGGGTGTGCACAGACGCTGAAGAAACTGCTTGTTCAACAGATAGACAAGTGATGATATTTCCGAGAAAAGGCAACAGATAGAAAGGAAAATATCTGTTTAAGTCTTAGAAATAACTCAAAGAATACATGTAGTAGGGTTGCTTGCATTCAACAAAATATTTATTACTCTGTTTATATTATTAATCTAAATGAGTGGAGTCAACTTCTAAAGTTTTTATAACAGGTATTCTTAAAATATTTAATTTGTTCTAAGGGAATATCTAGTAGATTTGTCATCAAAATAGTGTCACTATTTTGCACATCATGTGACTAAATAAATGTACGATAATCAAATATGGTACCAATATTTGAGAAAAGAGAAGAAATAGAAAGGGATATCTCTGATAGATAAATAAAAAATATTGAAGCACTATTAACTTTGAGTCAATTATGTATTCGCTAGGAACCATACCCCTCAAGTATTTCTGACTGCTGGCTGTTGAGCCTGTGTAGGCACCTTTTCTTTTGCTTTGAACCACCCTGACCATCACCGGGGTTCTCGTTACGACCATTCTTGTTGCCGACCAAGATGCTCGATTCAAGCTGATTGATTCTAGAGGCATCAGCACCAGGACTCCCTCCATGACCAGTTTTTTCATGTAGCACTCCAGACTGATTGCTTGGGTTCTTTTCAGATGTGTCATTCTGGTAAAACAACTATACTTTCAGTGCTAAATTCACACATTCCAAAATTTTATATGCCAAAAGTTTAATTGAAAGCATAGTGCCAACAAGAATTTAAGGAAACATACAAAGCACTGCGGAAATATACAAGGCTCTGCCAACAAGCATTTAAGGAAGCATACAAAATTTTATAAACCTACACAGAATAGAATTGCCATGTGGCTATGGGAGTAGACCACCTCTTGACCTCTACTAACGTGATATTTTTTTTTTTGCTTAAACATGCTGATAAGGAAACGACATAGAGTGGGAAAAGGGAGTAAAAAGGAAAATAAATATCAGACATGTCCGTGTGGGATCTAATGGCATTTATCCTATTTATCTGCACTTTTCTCCTGTATATTTTTATCTATGGTTGCCTTATTTAATGATGCATAAGTATTCATTAAAGGTACCACCTTCATCAACTATGTATTTGAACATAGGACCTTCTTGAAATAATTATGGGTCTAAGGACCCCAACCAAAATCCAAACAAAAAGTGGTACTGTAATTTACAAGTGTATTTTGCTGTCGAACAAAGTGGTACCATGAAAAATAAGCATGCCCCACATATACATCTAACTTCTTTTAAAAACATAGACTACTTAAACATTTGGAAAAAAGAATTGTTTGCGGAAGAGTTGGCTAACATGGGAATATATATTGACTACAAGGATGTCATCAACATTTTAGGAAAACGATAAAAGAACTATAGATCTAACACTTCAACTATATATATCAAAAGCAAAAATTGATTGGAAACCATGGGAGAATAATAGCTTATAGAAAAGTTGCTTCAAATGAGAAATCCCAAACTACTTAAGAGAATTAATTAACTCTATCCTTCTTGAAGAAACAAAACAACAATCCAGTAATGAACTTTGACAAAAACAAGATGAAGTGAGTTAAAAAGAAACTCAAAGAAAACAAAAGCATCGAATTAAGGAAAACCCAAGAGATACACGACAACATATTGTATGAGAAATGCGATAGTGGATAAATTGATTGTAGCAACAAAAAAACACAGAGAAAACATGTTCACAAAACCCTTCTTAGCGACATGCAAGAAAGTCCAACAAACCAAGTATACTAGGGTTGGTGTAAGAAAATACCGTTTTTGATGAAAGCCCACCGCCAATACCACCAGGAGGCCCCATGAAAGATGGGTCCTCGATACCACCGATAGGCTCCATCAAAGATGAGTCGCCTCCTGAAGGTTCATCTATCCCCATCTTCAGATTCAAATACACAAGTTGCTCAAGTATTTTCTTAGGTTAACCTTTCCTAGCGTCTGCCTTGCGCCCTTGCCCCCCTCTCTATTTATAGGCGCCACCATCGATGTAAACTGTTACTATGGATGGTCCTCACAGTGGCATGGCGTGATAGGAGCATGATGATTTGGTTGATTGTGCAAAAAAATAATAATAATAACAAAGTAACGCTTGCCAGAGGAGAGAGAAACAGGGCAAGTAGTTGAAAGATATCTCTACTTATGAATTTGCAAGCAGCCATGCATAATAGTAAATGGCCAATTAATTCCAGCTTGGTTTACCCGTGCATCATCAGAGTACAAATGCACAAGATTAGAGAGATGTGAGCAAAATAGGAAAAAGTATATTAGGTGGTGACATCTTGAGTAAAGTTGTAGATGTGCTGTATTTATCTCATACTAGTTGTCTCCTAGCCTATTATAGTGGTACAATAAATACATGGCAAGATGAAAAGTTAACAATGTGAAGATGGAGGGGAAAAGTATAAATAATATAATAAACAAATAAAATCAAGGAAATCACACTTGATATCACAAGATGTCAATAGAAATACAAGATCTTATTTAATGTTAGAAATAGAAACTATTTTATGTGTCTTCTCCAATGATTTACGTATCTTACTGATTAAATCAACATAATTAATTATGGAGGATTCTTTGAAAATACTGGACAACCACAAACGATTGCGTAGAATTAGGAACATATTGCTGAAAATGATAAAGTTATATGTGTCCTCTCTGCGTGTAGTTTTTTCACAATTCCAAGTGTTAGTCTTGAAGATGAATAAAAGAAACAAACTTGATTGGAACTAAGAAATATGCATAAAGTTTCATCGACTAATGAAAATTTCCCTATGCATACAAATTCCTACTACTAATTACCAAGTCGGCATAGAGTATAAAACCTAGTTAATAACAACAGATTGTGTCAATAATCGAATGTTGGGCCGACCAAATATGAACATCGATTATTTTGTGGGCCATTGAAGGTATATGATTTATTAGTTCGGCATGGGCTAGGCCGCCGAAGCAAGCCTACGTCGGGAATCCTATATGGCTTCCGGAAGTTTTTTTAGCTAGGTGGCTTCCAATGTTTGAGATCCGTGCACATCATATGAACGAACCAGATTACTACAGAAGAAGAGCCAGCAACGATGAGAGAAGTGCACGTGGATAGCTGGCGCCTGGCGGTACGCAGCTGCATGCATGCATGCGCTGATCGCATGCGATTCTATTTAGATTTCAATCTTTAATTTCAATTTTCTCTCAAACTATAAATTATTTTTTAAATCCGTTTGAACTATGGTATTCGTTAGAATTTATACGACAAAACAAGATCTAATTTAAATATATTTCATATTTTTAAATAGTATTTTAGAAATCAACATTACCGGAAACTAGTTCAACATTTGTAATATACTATTTCAACATTTCTTAAAAAATGTTGAATTAGGTTTCTATAAACGTTGAACCAATATTGTTAAAATATTGAATTAAGTTCCCATAGGCAAAAAGTCTGGGTCGCCCCGCGGCTTGGTGGGCCATCCTTCATTTGTTCCTCCCCGCGCGCGCTTGGTGCCTTGGTGGGCTCGATGGACTTCTAAGCCAACTCTATTAAACAGTGCACGGAAGCCACATAGGGACCCCCAGCCTACGTGCATTGTGCATTGTCGTATTTGGGCCGTCCCGCCGAAGCAAGCCTACATGCATGGGCCTGCTTGGTTTGGTGCCAAATTATTGGCATACCAAAATATGAGCATGCCAAAATTTTGGAAGTCATTTGGTTTGCTACAAAAACTGCCAATGTCTCACACAAAAGGCAAATGTCCCATCTGAGTTGAGATTCCTTATTTATCCTAAATCACTCGACTGATGCTTTGCCTATGTCAAACTCATTGATTTTACACAATGACTTTACCCGTGCAAACATTTTTTTAGAATTACATAATACAACGCAGACGCTCACACACGCACGTACACTCACTCATATGAATACACATACGCAAACCCTATCCCTATGAGCACCTCCGAAGGACTGAGCACCCGACAGATCTGGTGACGCCTCTTGCCACTTAACGCATAGCGCCGATAAATCCTGGAAAAATCCCAGGAAAAGGTGCGAGCACCAGGATTTGAACCCTGGTGGGTAGCCGTCCACTGGACTGTCCTACCATTGGACTACAAGCCAATTCGTGCAAACATGAGCTTGGACTAAGATCACATTTCCAACAGCATTGAATTAATCAACAATACATACATTATTACATCAACACTTGATACATTACACATGAAACTAAAACAAGCTCACTCAACTCAATCGGCATAAATCGATGTATAATGTGGCAAGCTAGTAAAGCAGCCGTGTGACCATCCTCTCCCCACCATGCATCCACTGCGCGCGCATACGGCCATTTTAAACAAAACACACATGCATCAAACAAGCGCGTAGAACAAGGCTCCAATGGCAAGGGCGGCGGTGCCGGCAACTCCCGCCACCTTCGGGGAAGCAGCACTCGGTGGCGGCGGGTACGCCGTCGGCGAGATGTCGATGCCAAAGGGCGGCGGCGGGGGGGAGTACGCCGAGAACGGGCCGCCGTTGGGCGACGGCGCCAGCCCGGCTCCCGGCTCGGTGGCGTTGGCGACGGCGGCGCGCTCGGCCATGACGACGACGATGAGCTTCTCGCCGCGGTTGCAGTTGTCCTTGTTGCCGCTGATGAAGTAGAAGGGGCCGGAGCGGGTGAAGGTGAAGACGGTGTTGCCGTCGGTGAAGGTGTCCATGGGCGCGCTCGCGGCGCAGGCGTCGTAGGAGCTCTTGTCCACGAGGAGCACCGAGTCGTTGCCGGGCTGGTACGTGAAAGCTGCATGCGTGCAGTCAAAAAGTTAGTGCACGGCCGGTAATCAGTGAGGCTAATGAAAAATTCAAAATGGAAACGCTAACGACAAATTTTAACAGCGCAGGTTTCAGTTTTTCTACCGCGCGGTGAAACTGCGTCATTAGTCAGCTACCGTCATCATTAGCACCGCAATTAGCAGAGCTTGATGTTTACGCGCAGGCCGATTGCGTCACGCCAATGCATGGAGACAAAAACGGCAGGCGACAGTAAAACGCGGAGGATACCCCTGCATTATATATCAGAGATAGAGAGAGCAGCAAAGCATATAGCCATAGCGAACGGAATTCTATCTTTGCATCTGTCTCTCTTCCATGACGCTTCCAGGAAGCCACCCACCCACCGATTTCCAGCGGTCCGGTTGGGAGATAGAGATGTGTGGAGAGTTATGATTAGGGATATAACCATAGAGTTAGAGATGGAGCGTTACAGGAATCCAAACATCATCTAGCGCGTCTGCAGGCCTAGAAGTCAGACTTGAGGAACCCTCTACGGGTGGACACCCCGCAGCCGCAGGCTGCCTGCATCGCGCGCGTATCCATCCCCTGCCGCCGCCCTAGACAACAAGCTCGGACTGCACGCGAACGGGGCGAGATACAGATACAGGTGGCTACATGCAAAATCGAACAAATTCCAGCGTATCCAAAACGTACTCAGATCGGCGCGTATCCTAGGCTCGATCCGCTGGGCGATGAACTGGATGCAAGGATACCCACCCATTCAATGTGCTGGCCTGCATGCAGGAGCAGCATGCATGCCAGCATACAGCATCACATTGCTGTGCAGGCACCAGACCGGTAACGTACTGAAGGCAGCAGATAGAGAGTTAGTTGGTTTTTGGCTCACTCACCGATGGCGTCGCCGACGCGGAAGCGGTTGCGCTGCGCCCAGGCGTTGTACGCGTTGGTGTCGTTGGTGCCGCTGCCGCTGGCGGGGACGCGCCACTCGCCCGTGCCGCCCGCCTTGAACACGAACGCGGACGCCGTGGACGCCGCGGACGCGGCCACCAGGCACGCCAGGAGCACGCACCTCACCACCCGCCCGTGCGCCATCGAACCCTTGTGGCCGAGAGGCCGAGACCAAAAAAACCTGTGCCCGCGCAAGCCAGCCAAAAAAACTAGCGAGTGCAGGAAGCGAAAAAACTAGCGCTTGATGGATTGGATGGGATGGATCGATCGATCAGATGGTTCGGGGTCGGCACGGTTATAAGCGCGTAGAAAGGGGTCGTGTGGCACGGTTCTTTTCGTAAAAGCCAGGGAACGTGAGCGCTGCGAAGAGGCATATTTGCCGCGCGCGCTTTATGCTCTGTACGTGTCATCCTGCATGGCGTGGCGTTAGGTTCAGGTTCTGTTCTATGTTTTTGCTGGCATCAGAGCTTTCGGAAGCTATGCTTTGCTTTTGTTCAATGCTGAGGAATATTCATACCTTGGGTGGTACTCAGTTCGTATGAACGATCAGGTGGGTCTTCTCTTCAGCATAAACCGTATGAAAAGAGGGTCGGATCCGACTAGCATAGTTGGCAAACACATGGATTATGTACATGTACGTAACTGGACCTTTTTTTTTTGAACTAATACGTAACTGGACTCGGTTCGAAACTTTGAATCACAGGACTAATTTGGATTATATTGAAACGGCGCCTAAATTTTGTAGGCAACGTATCCTATGAAAACCAACTTCGTGTGTAAACTATGAAAACTCCCATCGCAATCGCTGGATCTCCATCCGAAGGTCAGAGACAGAGGTGGGAAACTTTAGCACTTAAATCCTCCCACCATTAATTTTACTAATTATAATTTTTCTAAAACCCCCTCCAAATTAAGCCTGTAACGGAGGGGTCCTTTTTACGGGTCGCATCGTAACTTCGCGATTCGACGCCACCGCAGCCCAAGACTGCGCCTGGAGATCGACGCCGCCATGTACGTCGGCCTACCCCGTTCTGGGCTCGCCTCCACCCTACTGCCCACCGCCCTCCTCCCCTCCGCTCTTTCGTCGTTGGTGATGATGGAGGCAGCAGGAGCTCCTCCCTTCAGCTCTTTCATTGTGGTGATGATGAAGGCAGCGTTGGTGATGATGGAGGCGGCGGGAGCAGAAGGGAGGAGGGCATGGGCAACAGGGTGGAGGCGAGCCCGGAGCAGGGTAGATCGACGTACGCGGCGGCGGCGGAGTTGCGACGGCTGATCGCAACGTTAGATACGACGTCGTAAAAAGGATTCCTCCATTCCAGGCTTAGTTTGGAGGGTGTTTTTAGAAAAATTATAATTAGTAAACTTAATGGTGGGAGAATTTAGGTGCTAAAGTTTCCCACCTCTGTCTCTGGCCCTCGGATGAAGATCCAGCGATTGTAATGGGAGTTTCCATAGTTTGCATACGAAGTTGGTTTTCATAGGATACGTTGCCAATTTTATAACTGGCCCGCTGGCCGGCGTCGCCTTCGTGGTGGATAGAGGCCAGGCGGGGACAATCCACCAAAGTAGCATGGTAGCAGAACACGGTGGTGGGAAGGCTACGGCGGCGAGCTTGGAGGCTTCTACGCAAGCCATGTAGGAGATGTGACACCTCCGCCTCGCCGCACCACCCTCCGTCCACCCGCCGTCGCCTCATCTCCGCCCTCCACTAACATCTCGATGTGACACCCCCATCCGAGACCTGGCACGACCGCCGGTGGCCACAATCCCGGCCAGCGGCGCTCCGCCGCCCACCCACACACCGTAGCCCACCACCGGTCGATTTCTTCCCCCTCCGGCTTTCTTCTCGGTAGCCATTAGAGACCTCCTCCCTACTCCAATCCCAGAATTCAGAACCCTAATGCCACCGCCTCGACCACCACCGGCGTCCGGCGGCGCCCTCACCGCCGGGTCGCACCCGCCCGGCTCTCACCCCTCCGCCAACTCCCGCATCTCCGACCTTGTTCTCATCAGCGCGGGCGAGGTCGTCACAGGCAAGCTGGCGGCGGTAGGCCGGCAGCGGCCAAGGCAGCACAAGGAGCGGGGGAGAAGAAGCTGATCCAACAGCTGACGATGTGCGCATGAATTTCCAACAATGGAAGTCGAGTAGCCCAAAAAAAACTTACACAGAAGCTACATAGCCTTGGTGGGCCTTTTGGCAGAAAGCAAATGGAGCTACCCACACGCCCACACCACCAATGGAGCTGTTTCAGCAGGCCTCAACTTGATGGTCCTACCATTTACAGGCCCGTTAAAAGAAGAAGAAAAAATAGCCAGGCACTGCATGAATATCTTTCAGCCCAACTTGAATTACGAGGTTGTGGTTGACCCATGATAAAGAAGGCTCAATCCAGTCAGTCAGTCTTGGGCCTCGTCTTATACATGCTGACATGCTGTGGTGACCGTGACCGCGGAGGAGCTAACCCGCCGGACGGTCGGAGGCGGCGGCGGTTGTTGGGGTTGTGGACTTGTGGCAGTGCCGCGCAGGACGACTTGGGCGCTGGAGTGATTAGTGAGGCTCGCGGCTTGGGTGAGTAAGCGATGCGCAGAGAATCATGGTGCTTGGGGTTAGCTGCCCATGAGCATGCATTCCTGATTTGCAGTGCAATCACCAAAAGGAATCAGGCAAGCGATGCAGAGAGTAAACATGGTTCATTTCAGGTGTGGGTCTTGAAACCCACAAGTTCCAGCAGTTGGATTATCCACCAGTTCAGCAGCCTACCACTTCATCAGCGTATCAGTATGCAAAGGCTGCAAGACAAGTCCAAACAGAGAGCCGGCCCAACCCTGTCAACGGTGAGCACTGGTTCCTTGGATTGAAAAGTCCGCACGCACCGGCAACTAGCGTCATTTTTTTACTGCTTTTGCACCTCGCAAACATGCTGATCCATCGGTAATGATCCATGCTCAGTCCTAAGATCAGATCGTATCCCTTTTTGCCAGTCCGGCCTGAGTGCTTTTTGCTCTCTTCCACTCCACCAGGGCACACACAGCCTGGAATAAAACCAATAAACAACTCGCCGGGCGTCATCGGGATCGTGTCGTGCTCGTGCCCAAGTCAAGTCGTCCCTCCCTCACACTCGGCCTTGTTTAGTTCTCAATTTGGGAGTGCCAATTTGGGAGAATCTTGTCACTTCATAATCATTGCGTCACGGTAGCATTTCGTTTGTACTCCCTCTATACCCATAAATCAAGTCGTTTTGGACAAGATTTCAGTCAAATATTGGGAAAATAAATCATGAATAACTTTTAAATTGTTGAGTTTGAAAATATGAAAAATACGTGAATAGATTTATCTTGCACAATACTTTCATACAAGTATACACATGTCAATTTTTAACAAATATTTTTATAAAAATATGAAGTCAAAGTTGTACTTTGGAGACCGTGTCGCTGTCCTAAACGACTTGATTTATGGGTATGGAGGGAGTACATATATAT